>BLKR01015554.1:0-64230 GCA_011170035.1 Teleogryllus occipitalis
ATATATATATATATATATATATATATATATATATATATATATATATAGTATTTTATTGTATCATTTTATTATTATGTATATATAGACGGAAATAAATTGGTGAGTCCATTTCTAGCGAATTCTCTGTAATTACGAAAATTGCAAAAAGCTAAGATTTCAAAATTGGAATGATGATAGTCATTCGTCGTAAATAAAATCTGTCCAAAAAATGCACTCTTTAAAAATGTCATGTATTTTTTTTAAACCGAGTCGTTTTCTTCGTAATGTCTGCTTAATGATCTTGCAATTTAGAAAAAAGAATATTTTCTCAAAAATTGCGCCAAATTTTCATTCGTTTTCTTTCCATGGATAGAAGGAAGGACGCTTCAAAGAGGAGTACACGGAGCTTTCCACGGAGGACGTATCATATCCTTTGGACACTGAATTTTCGAAAATTTTCAAAGTTAGAAACAATGTGAGAAAGCATGTGCCGTTTGAACACCTAGTTTTCGGGGTTGTGCATCGATTCCTTCACGTCGGATACGATAAACATAGAAAACAAATCCTCCATCGACTCCGACTGAGGGAATCACCTGGGATCACTGCAGTGCCTCTGACCGGGAGGTCACACGGTTCGAGTCCCGAGGGTATGGCAGGATTTTCGACACTAGTTAAAATAGCTCTGATTATTTTCCATGGTTTCTCCGTTCAACACCAGGGACATGCCGGAGCAGTACTCTGAAGCGATCTTCCCTTCCTCTTCCTTGTGTTATCCTCACCCCTTACTTACATACCTATTTTCATGCACTACACCACCACATATGTCAAGAGACCAAACAGAAACTTAGTTTATTCCGATTGCTGTGGTGCGCGCTGGGGTGGATGTCCTGGACGAGGAATTCCCGAAAGCCGACGTCTACGGCAGTGCGGTATCTCGCCGTGCAGCCGGGGTCTCGCTGTCCATCTCGCTGTCCAACCGTCAACTCTCTTGATAAAAACGTGCACTACTCTTTCGGGAATAATGACTATAACCTTTTTCGCGCTCGGAAACCAGAAATAATAAATCAATCCATCAATCATCAACGTCAGTTAATTTGTCATCGCGCGGATTGTCTTGCATTGATCCCGTCCCGAAGTGCCTTCTAGTATCGATAGACGAACCAGAATCGAAACGCTGAGGCGGAGCCCCTCCGCCGAGTCCCGCGGGGCCTGGCAGCCACCTAATTGCGTGTAGGGCGCCTTCCGGGCGCCACGCCCTCCACGCGGCCCCTGGGAGACCCCTGGGAGAAGCCTCGCCTCGCAGCAGCCTCCATCGCGCGACCGGCGAACGTGTGGGCCCTGCCAACGTTTTCGTGTCTACAAAAAGAAATTACTCGCAGATGCCCAATCATGAAACGTGTCGAAGTGTGGATCACTCCATTGTCTGAGATTGATAGATTGATTTGTGATTCCGGGCACTCAACTGCTAAGATCAGTCCCGTAAGTGTAGTGCATGTTTTTTCATCGGGAGGTGGCGGTGATCTTCCCCAGCTAGATGGTGAGATCCGGCGCCGACTTACCGTCGGCTAACGGGGTTTTCTCTAGCCAGGTATCTCCACACCAGCGGGGCCCCGCCCCAGCTGGAACAAGCTCTTAGCCTCCCCACCGGTCTCCCAGAATGTGTGGTAGTGGAATGTATGTAAGTAAGGGGATGAGGATAACTTTTTTTATTTTTTGTTGTAACTGTCTAATAATTATCTTATTGTCCCATTAAATTTACAGATAGTTAATTTACAGACAAAGTTTGTTATATTTTCAATTGCTGAATTCATTTCGAGGAAAATTTTTCGTCCTTTTCAAGTACTGAAAAATATTTTTGTAAACATTTATGTGAATACATTATAATTTTCTACGTATGTATGTTTTTAAAAATATGTGTAGCTTACCTAGAGCAAATGAATACAATTCGTAATCCACATTATAAACATCACAATATAAGGATATTCAATCTAATAACAAATTTTCACATTAAACTTACATTCACAACACAGTCCGTAGCTCATTTGTTAGGGCACTGCTCCGGCATTCGCCTGCTGTTGATTAGAGAAACTACGAAAAACTGCCGCTCAGAACAGCCGACCGCTAGAATTCTCTTCCAGATAGCGGCTAAATTCGACCTAGCTCATTAGCTAGAGTCAAAAATCCTACCAGAGTTGTCGGGACATTCCTATCAAAGTCACTGCAGTGACATCAGTTCATGCCCTGAGCTACCTTAGCCGGTTCAATTTGTGTGTTGTCGTGTGTCGTAGAGGATAGGATCCTTTCGTAGAGCAGCATGAAACAAAAAGGTATATATTACTGATTTCCATCACGCACAGAAATTGAAAGAAAACTATTGAGCCTCTTGCATGTCAGAGGTGGCTAGGGTTTCTTTACCAGCAACCCAGGAAAAAAATCCGAAAATAATGGAAGTTTGGATTTTGACTGCAAAATGCGAATACTTGATTGTGTTTTTCCGTCTATTTTCATATTGTGCGAAGTGACTTAGGTCTCATACTCGGTGCGTCACCACATAGGTGACGTCATGTGACAGCAAAGTACCAAGGTAGATACTCCCGCCATTGAATATTTGCTATTCATGTTTTGCGTTGTAGGACAGTAAATTTTAATACACTGTCTATGTAAATAGTAACTGTCGCACGATTATAAATTTCCCCGGCCGGGAATCGAACCCGAGTTTGCACTGTGGAAGGCGAGCGTGCTAACTAACAAGCCGTCCGAGAGGATCCTAGTGACGAAAGACCGCCGCCGTCAGGACTCCAACCCTAGAACCATCTCGTCAACGATGCTGCAGTGGATGGGGTGTTTCCGATTAGTCGACCACGATGTCGATTTTACCATCTCGTCAGCGATGCTGCAGAAGCAGGGGTGTTTGCGATTAGTCGACAACGAAGTCGATGTTTTCAACACATCGATGTTTTATGTTCGATGGTTGTTTCGTTTCATGGTTTTGTATGTGAAGGAAAAAAATCCTGTAATAACTATTTTTTTATAAGTTAAAATAACTTGAAAAACTACTGTCAGTTCATGAGTTCGAACGAAGAGAACGCTGTTCGATGTATCTTCATCCAGCTGACTATCACTCAACCAAGAGATGACCCCTATTCATTGCCTCATATTTCCCACGCTCAGGCTTTAGGCTCAGTTTGTTAATTGTTCTTACAAGTATTATTTACTTTTGCCCAGTCAAATTATAATTGTAATTTAATAAACACTGCTGCTATCGAAATTAATGGCTCTGCTCCAACACGAGCGTTAATATTAGACCAATTTCGAGACGTAATGTTTCATAATATTAAATTATTATTGACCCGTTGTAATTGTGACTAATGATTCTTCGCTTGGGTCGCAATAAAAGAAACAAACACTTTACATTGCCGACGTTTTGGCCATATATTTGATCTTCATCAGGACTACAGAACAAATCAAATATTTTATATACAAGAATATGTATAATGAACCATTTCATTAGAGCTAAAATTACAATTAGTGTGTTAACAATATAGTTGTTTACTTATAAGATTATCAATAATGTACATCCATCTCATCTAGATCTACATGTAGTGCCATCTCACATAAATCATAATTGAATTCAACTGTAATTGACATTCGGCACGTGTTGTGCAACACTATTGTAACCTAACACTCGCTAACAGAGGCGGATGCACATTATGACCCAAATTCAAGTACCATTAGATATGTAATGTTTAAAAACATCAAAGTTTTGGTGGCAATTTATTATTAACATCAATGTATAGATTTTGAGCATTTATTAAATCAATATTTCTTCTTGATTCTATTTGAGCATTTATGTTTTGTTGTCGATGTCGTATCCGTATTTCCGATGAGGAAAGCAGCGCGCCATTTTGCGCCGCTTCCGAGCAAAGATTTTGCGTTTCCGCTCGGCTTCTTCTTAGAGACGTTAAACTCGCGGCCTCCTTCTCGAGCAGGTCTGCCCTCGCGGTGACGAACGGGTGAAAGGCCAGACCACCAGAACATCAGACCACCTCTGAAAGGGCCGTGGAGCGAGTGGCTTTAGGAACGAGCGGTTCGCTTAATTCCGAGTCGGCTGAGAAAGGATTAAATATGTCGGCGAGGAGGGCAGAAAGTGCCCCTCGGGGTAATAAGAATTAAGTCGTAATCCTGCCGCACGCAGAAGGGTAATGTAACGCGCAAAGGGGCGGCATTTCTGCAATATTAAACTGAATTTTTCATCAGTGAAATTGTTTGTTAGGAAACGACGTCTGAAGGCTAGGCAGGTGAACACCGGCGTAGAGGTCGCTTTTCGCCAGACTTATTTAGTTTACCTGCTGTGGGCGCTGGAACATGCCGCAGTCCTGTGTTCTCGCACCCCTGATTGTTAAAACATGAAGGCAAGTTTGGTACGTTTCTGTGCTGCTTGTGAAATGCTATTTTTAAACGCAAAGTTGTGAACGGCTAAAAAGATAAATTCAAATGTCTGTTGCATTAAAACAAAAATAATTATAATAAAAATGTTAAGAGCTTTTTCGAACCCTAGCAGCATGCTGAGAAACAAAAAATGTAATTATTAATAATTTTATAATATTACACATATTACTTGGTGCCTTTGTACTCGTACTTTCTAAACAAAGAAATTTTAACTTTTTACTACAGCGTGTCGCTTTTGTTTATTGAACTAAAGTGACCTTCAATTCCATTTATAATCTACAGCTCAGCGTATTCCAGTGATTTCTTTGTTCTGTCATTGCTTATCTTTATGTTTGCACTGTTCTTTCACTGATTATCTTTATGTTTCTGACATATAGCACACTGATGGCATAGGGAATTAATGTTTTGTTAAGTTTTTAAAGTTGGTTTCCAGTGCGATTAAAGTTCCTTGAAGAGTTATTTCTCATTAAATTATTTTTCAAAGGTTTTATTGCTTATTTTTGTCTGTCGTGCTTGCATAATGCACTTCTGGAGTATTTGTTCTACATCTCTGATCATTTTTTAGCTGTTGCTTCTGAAGTTCGTCGACAAGCTTGAATGTGATTACGAATTTCTCAACGCGTCAGATTGCTAACTGATTTTCACCAGTTACGTAGCTATTTACAAAATCTGAAAATTTGTTCAAAACACTTCTATTCAAATTAGTTTAGAAAATAAAACTCTTTCATAAATATGTTCATCAGGAATATTTCCATGAAACAAAGTAAACCCAATCTCGTGTGAATCAGTGCAAGGCATTTTTCATTTCACTTTGAGGTATGTCTTCGAAAATCTGACAAAATGAAGCCTACTTATGCATAAGAGTAGGATTGATCAACTGATGTCAAAATGTCATCTCAAAATACTTTCATTACGTCCGTTTCGTTTCGATACGTTCACAGTACAAAATACGTGATTGTATATGTTTTATCTACATTGTCCGCAATGAGATAAGGTTGTTGTTCTCTCAAGTTGCGTGTAGTTTGACACACAGTTGTACGCATACCCAATGCACCTCTGTTCCTCATAAACACACACCTCCCCCATTTATAATATGTAATACATCCCCTCAAAAACTACTATCTAGCCTCCCGAGGCACACACATCTACCTCATCCCACACATCGACTTCCCCTCCCACAGATTTCTACCTTCCTTCCTCACACATCAACCTTCCACACACATCTTCAACTACTCTACTCACTCGTCTACCTCCCCACTCACTCTTCTACCTCCGTACTTACAGATTCACTATCCCACTCACACATCTGCCACCTTCCCTAAACAAACACAATCAACCTTCCCCACATATGGTACATCTACTTCATCCCCACCATATCGACCTTGTTTCTCATGACACACATTGCACGAAGATGTATCCCTAACAGTGCGAGAGTTCAGACAAATAGGCGTACTACGGTACCTTCTATTAAAATAAAGACTTTACGGTATACTCTTCCTGGCGGTCTCTTTGATATTGGCCGGCATGTGAGGCAGCTTATCCTCTGTGTATTTTTGTATTTTTTTATTTGATTTGATTTATATGGTCAAAAACACTAAAAAAGTATATGACGTATGGGGGAGAAGAATATTGTTGTTGAAATTGTTGTACTGTAAGCTGATGGGCCACATGCCCATTAGTCTCTTTGGCAGATTTCTACTTGTGCTCTTACCAAATATACAACAAACAGAACCCTGAGCATGTACCCATATGCACGCAGCTAAGGATGTATTTGTATTTCTACGAGCCGTCGTTTCTACGACCTTCATTTAGAGGAATCAGATTTAGAAGAAGAGAGCGGGAACATTTAATTAGCAAAAGTGCCTCCCACTTCAGAGAAGGGTCTCTCTCTTTCGCGTTCTCTTCTGTACCTTGAACTGAGGTGCGAAGCGAGACAGACCGTGGTGTCGTTCCGCGAATGTGCCTCAACACACAGTTTTCGCTCCCCCCTCCCTGTGCAAGCAGCTCGACGCTGCACGGGTGGCTGAGTGCGAGTTGTCGCCAGCTTTCTCTCGAAGACGTTCACAGAATCTTGTCTCTGGCCGCGGGACGGTCCTACCCACGAGCACCCACTTAAATGGGAACTACCCCGTTACCTGCGTCACTATGACCGCGGTCCCACGCACAGCATTTCCTGCACGAGTGTTGAGTTGATCGGGCATCTTGCGCAAGGTCTGTCTTTCTGTGCTGCATGCAAGAATTGAATGCCAATATTGAGATTGATAAAAATGTTCAAGGTTATTTAAAAATCTGTGTATTGGAAGAAGATAGTCTGTAACTGTTCTATGACAACAGATTTAACAATTCAATCAAGTACTGGGAAAGTACTGAATCTACGCTATTGAACAAGCGTATTTGTCTCCAAATGTTAGTGTTTTAAGTAACAGATTAAAACTCATGAGCATCAATGCTGTTGATAAAAAGCATCGACACAATGACGCATTCACGCAAATCCGTTGGCATTAACATTAACGCATTAACGCAAATTTTATTGTAGAGTTTGCAGTGCGCCTTCTGTACTTAGTGCAGGGCGCAAAATGATCATAAAAACGACGCCAAATGCCACGCCACTGCTCAGGTTTTTAAAAAATCGAATTTTCTGCTCAGAGAATTAAAAAAAATGTTTCAATGAATTTGTAATGTGAATTTATATTATCTCTGTTTTGAACGTCTCATTTCGTTCATATCGATCACAAGTTCATGGAAATTAGTAGGGGACTAATCTCAGATTAAGTGGTGTAACGAACCTAAAGCAAGTGAATTTGGGCCAGTTTTATAAACAAAAAAAATTTTTTGTTTATAGTATTGTAAAAGTTTTAAAATGCTGAACATAATCATTGATGTGCATTATCCACTGTACCATTGCCGCATGATTCAGTTGAGGTATTAAAGATATACTTTTTCTTTTGAAACACTTAAAACAAAAGAAACGTTTTATTTTGCTATCTCATAATCGAGTTACGTGCATAAAGATAATATTAAAATACTTACGCAAAACCTACTCGCGCGTGAAATTTTTGCCAAGAACACCTGACATCTGTTCGTATCTCTTCCCGTGATTCGAAGGCTCAGAACGTTCTCCAAGAAACAAAAAGCATCAAAGATACACAAAGAAGAGTTTCTTCTCTTATCTTCCAGCAATTTCCCCACGTCAAACGCTTTGAGTTCAAAGCTGGAAAACAGCCCCATACCGTTCCACAGTCGCAGTAATTCTTCGTTATTGCAACGTTAAACGCGGCAAAGGCGCAGATATTATCGCGGGCCACTTATTCAGGGGAAACTTGTAACGCCGCGCGGATTGCACTGCGTTAAAGAGCTGCTGACACGGAAAGCGCCATAGGGCGGCACGTGCTGGCAGGGCGTCGAGCACAGGGCAGCATCAGGGCCGAGAGATCCACTGTTTCGTCATGAGAATGGCAACCAAGGGATCTGCGACAAGTGCCACGGTTAGGATCAAGGGTGCGAGATTCACAGCTCTGTCATGGAAATGGCGACTGACGGATCTGCGACAAATGAAGTCATGCACCCTTCCACGGTCAGGATCAAGGCTGCGAGATTCACGGGTCCGCTATGGAAATGGCGACGGACGGATCTTGACAAATGAGGGAGTCATGCACCCTTCTACGGTCAGGATCGAGACTGCGAGATTCACGGGTCCGCCATGGAAATGGCGACTGACGGATCTTGACAAATGAGGGGGTCATGCACCCTTCCACGGTCAGGACCAAGGCTGCGAGATTTAGGGGTCCGTCATGGAAATGGCGACCGACGGAGCGAAAACAATTCAGACGATTTATTAATTCAGTATTCAATAAACTAGCACAAGGCAAAGTAGAAACATCTCGACTAAGTCTCCACTTTCCAGATGTACAAAATTGCTAATCGTGCTAAGAAAAAGGTTAAGCAAAATTTAGGCAAAACGTCGTCGGGGAGAGGCGGAAACAATAAGCACCGACGTTTCATCACAACGGAAATGAGAAAGGGACGAAGGTGTGAATGACCCGAGGCGGGCGATGGGCGTGTGTGGTCCGGGAAGGGCCGCGAGGTGGGGTCGGACCCGCTTCCGGAGCATGACGCGGCACGACCAGACTGTGCGGAAGGTCCTGGCGGCCCGTCCGAAGGCCGGGGGCAGGGCAGGTGATAAGTGGAAGAAAGTGTAGGCGGTGGAGCGACGGCCTGAAGCTGCTGTCTGTTAAGGCAGTGGCTGTGTTTCGCCTGCAGTTTCTCAAGGACTTCTTAAGATGTGAATGCTTCTTGTCCTTTCAAAAGGATGCCGAGGGGATAGAAAGGCACGTCTGTCATCAGTGCATAGTGTTCAGCATCGTATTGTTCATTTCAACGTAGCAAAGTTTGTATTCCTACCACCATGCATTGGTGGAGAAAGAACGAAAGAGGTAATTAGCTCATAATGCTGAGTTCCGGTTTCTGTATTTCATATACCACTGGGATCATTGCCTTCACCATTACCACCGCCACGACGTGGACAGTGATTCTTTCATGGTTCCTAAATTGTCCCCGGCACTTATGTTAGTCACCAGAGGCGCCCCGAAGTGAGGGAGGGACAGATGGCCGCAAGGCCTGAGGCTCTTGGGGGAGGCGGAAACGTCCACTCGGCCCCGAGTTTTCTGGCGGTACTCACGTCGCTAGCTCCAAGGTGGGTGCGGTGAGAAGGCGTTGCTAAGCTCCGTGTTGCTGGGTTCGCCGGTGACTATCGCTAGCGCCTCTACCCGCCCACATTTGGACGGGATTGGGCGCGGGACTTGTTCCCACAAAACCACATACAAAATTCCAATGGGGACCGTGATCACCAATCAGATTGCGGCGATACGTTGATAGCGTCAAGGTGAATGTCGTGAGCAGACGGGTTTGGACCCCAGAGCGACACGGGCGGTCTGGGCGGCCCCCGTATGGACACTTGACTTCGTCGTGGCAGTGCACAATACTCATGGAATAGTGAGTAGGGATTCGTTCCTATATTGTGTGAATGGCGCTTCAATCAGCGTCCGGTGCTAGCCCGGACAGCTAGTAGCTCTGAGCTGGCAGACTGGCCTGATCGAGGCTGAAATGTGGACATTCCCGGAGGGCATGTTCCGTTCCAGCGTATCCGAATGCCAGCGAGAGGTGTACTTACGCGCTGGGCGGGGGTGCGGGTAAAGGCCGGGAGCCTGGTGCCACCCATGGCCAGTAATCCTCCTGGTATTACAAGCAAAGCGTGGGGTTGGAGCCTACGCAGGTTATACGCTGTCTCCAGAGGCTAGGTGCCTGATCATCCATACACGCGGCGATGACAAAATTATAAAATTAATACATTTTCCGTATTTCAAATAATTTAATATTACCAAAAAATACTGATATTTTAGCGATAAAGTTTAAAATAGCAACTATCATTTTGATTGATTGAGGATTCCGAGTGCGTCAACTGCTTAGGTCATTAGGTCCGTATGTGCACTGCTTGTTCTTTTCTCGGAAGGTGGTGGTGATCTTCCGCCACTGGATGGTAGGATCCGGCGCCGACCTACCGCCCCCTAAGCGGGGTTTTCCTCAACCAGGTATCTCCCACAAGCGAGGCACTTGCCCCAGCATTAATTGCATATTAAAGTACATATTTAAGAATTTTTAGGTCATATATGCATATTTCAAAGCATATTTCAAGTTTTTTTATCGCATAAAAATCCTCTCCCTAATCATTACACTGGTGAAGCCACAGTGTCTCTCACCCGTTCCTTTCTCCGTCTCTTGTGTCTTTCTTCTCTCCCGACCTCTACCTCCACCCGTTCCTTCCCAATCGAAATCATCGGCTCGTTCCCGCTTCCTCCCCACACCCGTCTTCGATTATCACAAACACAATCAGCCCCTCCCACGCCATCCCGTTGCCCTCTCGGCCCGAGATTTTCCCGAAGACGTCTCCTCCTACCCGCGCCCTGTGAGTTATAAATAGTGTTGCACTCGCGATATTGCGCGGAATCGGCGGAGGAGTTGCCGGCGCCCGGGTGCTTCCGCACGCCGCCCCTCCCACCTGGGGCCGCGGCAATTACCTCGGGCGCGGTGCAGTAGTAATTAAATGCAAATAATCTCCCCGCTGTGGATGTCAAGTGTAGGTACCGGCGCGTTAATGAGAGCGTTTCCTCCCCTTCGCGATGCTCCGAAGCCCAGCCTTCCTTTGACGGCAGCGCCAACTAAACAGTTTGTCTCGGCGCACGGCCACTGCGAAGAGCTGCTCATTATCTAACAAGCTTTCTGGAATCCCGATGTTGAATTCGTTGTTGTCAAGGATGTACATCCTGCTGTTTTCAAAATGCTAGTTACTGATGACAATCTACAACTAATGCTTAGTATGTATGTTAAATTCTCATTAGTAGGGATTGGAGGGTGTAGTTCAATGGTTTGGTTGGATCGTTGACAAAGGTGAAAACATTTAGAAGAATGGGCAGTTCTAAGGTCATGACTGTAAGAATCTGAATTCAATATTTTCCTAAGGTGAAAATCAGTAGAAACTATACATCAGATAACTGGCTTAAGAATGTTATTTTGCAAGAAGGGAATAGCATCAACATGAATAACGGCTGTTGGGGTCCGTTATTTTGTTCCTGTACAGAGGAGCAAAATGTCTATACACAATCCCATGCCGTATAAAAATCATTAAAATTGTATTAAGAGTGAAACATTTGACACGATATGTTCGGGTATGTAAGTATCTGTTTCTAAAACTAAGAAAAACATTAAAATGTGAAACTAGACACATTACTGATTTTTAAAATGCCTAAATCGCCAAGACGAGTGCGACTTCGCATTTACGGTTTGGAGAATCGCGGGTTCGAATCCTGCCTCTGCCATGGGTGGTAGCTTATGTGTTGTGGCATAGCGGAGCGCTAACCGCCATGAATCACTTTTGAGCCCTCTTCCTCTCGTTTCGCTTGGCACAGAGGCTTAAGGTCTTTGAATCGAATTCGCGTTACATCCGTGCTGTCGACTTGAGTCCCGCTTAAGCAATGGGTTGTGATACGTGTTCTAGCACATCGCGTTTTACGGTAGAATCTAAAATCCTATCGTTAATTCCTTCCACTTCTCTGGTAATTTGTGTGAGCAGTGGGTAAGTTAAGTAGTATAATAAGTGAGTGACGTAAGGATGTATGATTAGTAGTTTCACCGCCATCCACGTTTGGCACTATCTGACTTCCTTCCTCTTATTCAGGTCTGAAAGCGGTGGGCTTTTGAGCTTTTCCAAAAACGTGTTCAATGTTCGAGATGACTTCACAAGCCCTTGCGGCGTAAATGATTGGGAGAATGAAAAGTAACACGATGGCTCCACTGGGAGTAATGACTCTCAGCTGAAGAAGAGTGGGCACTTAGTCTCTCGACACCAAAAATGTGAGGCTATTTTGCAGTCGCATTTCGTTAGCTGTAACGTAAGGAGGGACGAACTGGTTTTGAGAATTATAACGCTATGCACAGTATGATTATAGGTGGAATAACATAATAAAATATTTGCAGTTTTGAGTCGAAATCGAAACTATTTGTTGCTTTTCGATTTTTTTCGAGTTTTTCTGTACTGAACGAAACCACATGGTCCATGGATGCATAGTTTTCTTTCAATTTATGCGCACATTGGAAATAAGTTATATACATGATCTCCCCATTAACTCCCTAAATACGAGTATTTTAATGAGTGGGAAGCTCAAACAGTTCTTGAAACTTGTATGTCGTTTAGGAGGGAATTGGTTCAAAGAAGCCACTTCACCTCACCCTACCTCAACATCCCTCCACACTCAACACACCCCTTACATGGAGAGTATCCATTGGGGCATAAATTGCTCCTTAAATAAGTTTTCTCTTTAAACGCCATTATGCCTGTTTATGTAGCCTACCGGGCCAATAAATTGTCATTTCTATCAGTGAATTCAAAATTGCGAATTCATTTTTAACTAAAATGCTCTTGAGATCCTTTTAAATTGCATGATCTAAGGCCGGTTGCTGAAGGCGTATTGATAAAGACAACTCTGTGGATCTCAATAGTATTCAAGAGAAACCGCGGCATCTTCCCAGCGTGACGCATACTAACCATTCTTTCACGAAACCCACCCCTGAGTTTTGCATTGATTTATTAAGCGGCGAGGCCGCGAGCTTCCGTGCCCTCCCGTTCGGCTTCTTCGGCGCACGCGCGCGTACAGGTCACGCCTGGCCGCATGGAAATCCCCTTCCCCTCCAAAACCACCTTCTCCCATCCCGACTCAAATCCCAACCCAAATCCCTCACCCAAATTAACTCACACTCACTTCACTCCACTTTAGCTCGCTCTCATTTCATATCAGCCCACCTCAAAACACACACACCTTCCCACACCTCAATACACTTCCACTCAACACCCGCTACCTCAATCAATGAACCTCAACACAAGTCACCTCAACCCGGGCTCCTTCAACCCTCGCTACATCGACTCACGCTCCCTCGTCCCACGCTCCCTCGACTCACACTCCCTCAACCTACCCCATCTCCACACCCATCTGAACACACGCTACATCAACACACGCTACCTCAACACACGCTACCTCAACACACGCTACCTCAACACACGCTACCTCAACACACTCTACCTCAACACACTCTACCTCAACACACTCTACCTCAACACACTCTACCTCAACACACTCTACCTCAACCCACTCTACCGCAACCCACTCTACCGCAACCCACTCCTCCACCGCAACCCACTCCTCCACCGCAACCCACTCCTCCACCGCAACCCACTCCTCCACCGCAACCCACTCCTCCACCGCAACCCACTCCTCCACCGCAACCCACTCCTCCACCGCAACCCACTCCTCCACCGCAACCCACTCCTCCACCGCAACCCACTCCTCCACTGCAACCCACTCCTCCACCGCAACCCACTCCACCCACCTCACTCCATCTCACCAATTTTGTGTTCCAGACGTGTTAACTGCTATGTACGTTAGTGTCGTGAGAATGGTGTATGTTATATCTATGCAAGTGGATGTGTCTTATTAGGACGTAAAATCCGGCGGCGACCTACTTGTCGGCATGCGAATGTTTCCCCCTTCATGTATCTCTGCCAGCGGGGCACCTCCGCAGCTGGAACATGCTCTAAGCTTGCGACTAGTGTAACGTCACCACATGGCGGCTAGACAACCGAACGTCCTTAGAGGGTGTCGGAGGCTGTACGCCATGTGGGAGCGAACAAAAGCAGTTAGCACAAAGACTTTGAGTAGCTGTGAGCCAACTGAAAAGGGAGCTATTACCCCCGTGATGTAGGACGGGCAGGGTAGTGGAGACTGACCCCTGGGGTCCGGCCATGTGTCCCAAAAGCCACCCGCGCCTTTCAGTGAGACTGGGGGGTGGGGCATCACATGGCCGCGAAGAAGTTAGCTGGCCCGGGAAGCAGATAGGAGTTCGTTTTGAGATTGCCTCGCGTGCGGCCGCAACTGCTGCCCCGGAGGCGGAAGTGTATTCCTTGTGACATAGCGAGCGCGTACTGCCTTTCAGGGCACCGGCGCGGTAAAGCGTGTGGGTGGAGGATGCACTAGCCTGGGGACGGGGAGCAGTGTGCGTGGGAGTCACGGAGGTAGATTGGGACCGTAACCCCAGAGCTATAAATTGTGTAAATTTGTAATTAAATAGATTTGTAAATAGAGCTCGTGTCTGTGTTGTCATTTCGCTACCACGACGCCACACTAGTTACCCTCCGTATGCGGTTGGCGTCATACCCGTCGAGGGAAATCTCCCGCAAGAGGACGTGTAGATCGGCGGCGGATCTCACCGCCCAGCGGACGAGGAACACCGCCACTCACCGAAATAAAACACTTCTCTAAACTAACAGGACTAATAACCATATCATTGGACGTTCCAGGAAACATCAATTAACAAATCAATCAGCACTCTATCCTGCCCCGCTAGGGAAAATTCAGTCCCACTGCGCCTCTCCCTGGAACATCAAATTCCGCCCCACTGCGCTATACAGCGAATTCTGTCCCTTGCGGCCTTGTTCAACCTCTCTCGCCTTGTCCCGCCACGCCCCTCCCCGCCCCTCCCCTCCCCGCTCCTCCCCGCCCCTCCCCTCCCCGCCCCGTCCCGCTCATCCCCTCCCCGCCCCGCCCCATTTCACCTCGTCTGGCTTCTCACACCATGTCGAAAGAGCCCTCAACGGAAAAAATAGGCTATTTATTTTCCGTCTCTTCGCAGAACGATGCGCCCTGTCTACGGTCGATGGCACTAGCGGCGAGGTGCTGCTACAGAGAGCATTGGGCGACTCCAAGGCAGTGCCTGTCGGTCGGCAAGCGGAGGCGATAAAAACGACCAGTCGTTTCTCTTCGCTTTTTTCATCTCTCTGAGTTTTTTCAATTTCCTCTGGAAGTTTTCTTGTTAATTTATTACAGATTATTTTGAATTTCCGGTCGCGTTAATTACGGTTATTACTACCATAAGTGTAGTGCAAAGTAGAGCCTCTGAGATCTGGCGCCTACTGGACTTTAGGGTTTTCTCTTCCAGGTGTCTCCTCCAGTGTTATGCTGCCCAACAACTCTTAAGATCTCGACTGAACTCCCGACATACGTGGTAGTTCTGTGCATGAGGAAGGAAGTTCGCGCACGTTCCGTGGTCCATTGAAGGTACTGCTCCGGTATTCACCTGGTATTTATTGGAGAAACCACTGAAAAGTGTTTATCAGAGCAGCCGACAGCTGGAATTTTATTTCCAGAGATTGAATTCGGCATAGGCGTCTATCCTGCGGTCGTCACTAGACCGGGAGAGGTGACTCAATGCGGTAACTGATGTCACTGCAGTGCCTTTGACCGGGAGGTTCTAGGTTCGAGTCCCAATGGAGGCAGGATTTTCGACACTAGCCTGTCAGCTAGATCGAATTCAGCCGCTGTCTGGAGGAGAATTGCAGCGGCCGGCTGCTCTGATAGATAGTTTTCCGTGGTTTCTCCGATCAATGCCAGGCGAATGCCGGAGCAGTACCCTAACAAACGGGCCATCTTTGCTTCCTCTTGCTTCTCTTATCCTCACCCCTTACTCACACACTTTCACTAACACGCACTACACTACCACACATGGTGGCAGACCGGTCGGGAGCTTGTTCCGGCTGGGGCGGTGCCCCGTTGGAGGGAGATACCCGGTAAGGGAAAACCTCGCTGGTCGATGGTAGGTCGGTGCCGAATCTCGCCATCCAGTAGGGGAAGGTCAATTACGCACTACACTTACGGGACCTCTGTAGTTGATGCGCTCGGAATCACTAACAATCAATCGTCACTCGATCCCAGTCAGAGACGCTGTGGTGGTAACAGCTGTTGCCCTGAGCCAATACTGCCGGTCAGTTTTCTTGTGTTTTCTATCTCGGATTGTTTACTTCTTATTTTTTCTGTTCATGCTTATCCATCGTGTAGTATTGTTCACATTCAAAATGTATCATTGCAGTTGTGTATCGTAGGACGGCCGGTTGCTTAGGCCCTGGCACGTTAGATTTTACTCTAAATATCGGGATTCTATTTGTGAACACTCCTTGTGGGTTGGGGATATCACTTACGTCAGGAAAGTGTCACGTTACGAAATACTGTACTTCAATGAATTTTCATATCATCTTAAGAATTTTGAGGTTGGAAACCAATTTGCTAATGGCGTGTTTAATGCAGACAAACAAATTAAACACTGACATTCATTTGAATAATGATATTCATTTTAAGAATTTATTTTTTAAAACAAAACTGCACCATTTATAGTAACAGTACAGTGTTTTTTACCTTCTATTAAGGTTCAAAGAACAATATTTTCAACAACTGACGCAGTTAGGTCACACATATAATACATATATCTATTCCTTATCCATACTCTGGCTTTATTCGAAGATACCAAATGAACATTGTGTATAATTATGTTCATTGCTATTATTTCAGCCAATTATCCTTTGCTCAGAATACTGTTCTCCTTTTCTTTTGATAGGCAATATTATGAATTTTTAGGTGAAAACCACAAGCACAGAAATGGAGTGTTTATTACAGTACTTTTTGGAAATGTCGGATTCCTACTGTAATACTCTACTTCCCAGGCTGTTTAACGGAAATAAATATTACCTACTTTTATGTTTTACTGTCTCTGTGATATATTTTTACTTTCTCGCCATACTACGAACTTAAAGTAAAGAGAAAAGTATTGTAATGCTGCGGCAAAAATGACCCTGATATCTAAAATGTGGAAAAATATTTTCTCCTACATCTAATAAATTACTTTCTCTAACACGTCGTGTTGTCAGAATGCTCGTTTTGTGGGTCCTTGATACCAAACTATTAGTTGACGGCAAAATGTCTGTCGGACCGTTTGTCTGGGTTAGCGCCTTCTGTTGAGACATTTTTTTCAAAACTGATATTTCTCGATCGATCTGAACGAACTCGAACTTAATTTCAGGGTGTTCTTTGCCAAATTTTTCAAAAACCAACATTTTTTTCAAAAAGGCTTTAAATTTGTTCATTAAAAAGCCAGAAATTTTTGAAAAAGTAGCAAAAGGACTTCAATTTTTACATTCTCGTACTTCGTTAGAAGAGAAAGTATTGTAATTGTGCACCGAAAAATGGAGAATTTTCTACAGAAAACTCATTGCCAGATTCTGGTGACTAAAAAGTGGATAAATCTTGTTCATACTCATAATATATTACTTCCTCTAATACGTTGTGTAGTTACAATCCATGTCTTGTGGGTCCTTGATATCGAAAAATGAAAAATGGATCTTCGGCAAAACGTCCGTCCGTCCATGTAAATTACGATATTGCTCAGATATTACTCAATTTTGTCCGTCTGCCCGTCTCCTAAACCGTTCAGATCATTTTGTCCAAAATTGATATTCTCCGATCGATTTAAACGAACCCGAGGCCCACTATATTTGAAACGAATGTTTTGATTTTGGGAGGAATTTGGTATAAAGTCTCAACATTTTCAAAATGTTCTCAAAAAGGCTCCAAAATTTTGGTGAAACTTAGTCCTCAGATAGTATGAAATACGCTCAAGAGAGTGGTGTATCTAGGTCTTACAAAAGTATTTCTGTTGAAAATTCATCATTTTCCGGCGCAGGTATACAATACTCTCTCTTCTTACAAAGTAAGGGCGAGACAGTAAGCGGGGAACAGATATTGAATCTATAAGTTCAGAAGCAAAGTAAGAGGAACTCTTAATATTTTTTCATAGGACCAAGGAAAACTGAACCAAAATTCTGAGCGAGATGGAACGTTGGCGCTTCCGTACGTAGTTTTGCAATTGATTTGCTGGGCGTCAGTTGACGAGATTGCTCGCGGTTTGATTGTTCCCGGATTAGCTGTGGAACGTTGGTCTTCACCAAAATACCATCATGGCGGGGGGGGGGGGTAATGATCTATCAACCCTACCTCATCTTAGGATATTTTCGTCAGTAATATTCAGTCGTTTCGTCCGACTATCAGTTTCTCGTTTCGTTAACATGTCTGCAGTGAAGCGATACCCTCAAAATATAACATTAAGCTTGTTTCAGCCATATCTTCTCTGGCATCTCTGGAATTGTTTTCTGTCAAAGAGTAAAATTTGGGAGTCCAAAATACAGTCGTCGTTCTATCCTCGCTCCGACAAACATATGACCTTTGATAAAGTAATACGAATATTTTGTGTTACCTAAAAGTCTTCAAAAATGTGTGAACAATTGCTTTTAGCTTGAAATATTAATATTCGCTTAATAGTAGTACCCGTTTTAACATTGCATTTTTATCTTCGCTGGTTGACGTTTGAAATATAATTATTAAGTACTTACGATAATATGAAAAGTCAAGATCTAAATAATTAGTAAAGTCTACTGGTCTGCTGAATTAATAATCAATAATCTCCAATTTAATGGCTCATGAACCCTCCTTTTATTGAAATATCAGAAGCCTTGATAGCTTTCTTCAGAAAATTTGCAAAATGTTCTCTTGTTCGACTTGCTGTTGCTTAAAGTGCCGAATTAATTTGTCTGATGATCTACTAATTTTTATTTACTTTTAAAATTTTTCCAATTTATGTTCTTTGTAAATTACGGCATTGCTCAGACATTACTCAGTTTTGAGGAATTTTTGGAAACAATTTTCACCATGGGATAGCTACTTCCGTCTCGTGTGACTTTTGAGATCTGCATGGCTGTCACCCCTGTCCTGCTTTCGTAGAGCGCCGCATCCCCATTGACTGTGGAAACTTTCACAGGAAGGAGAGAGACTGACGAATGCCCAGTAACCTCTTGCATTGCTGGAAGGAAGCGGATGTCCTTCATTTTCTCAATATGTTGAGAGTTTTTACGTCTGCGTGATCCCGTTATGTTGGAACTCCATTGACTTAATCGATCTCATTTGTTTTTCAAATACAACCTCGTTCATATTCAGATGTGATTACACGTTGTTTAACGGAAAATGTATTAAGGTACAGGAGAGATTGATGTAATGCCATTCAGAATGAGGGATCACGACTTCACAACTCACACTTCAGGAAACAAAGAAGAGAACTCGTGATCAATAATTTTCTTTTACTGTAATGTGTGAGATCTGGGTCATTCACTGAGCTGCTTTGATGTACCAGAAATTGGATGAACTATTTTAAGGAAGAATCGATTTTAACTGTTAGTCATTCAGTTAGGCAGTGGCTGCTTTGCATCGCTGATGAAATGTTGGTTTCCCTTTGAGGTGCAGTGATTTGCACTATTCGCGTTCTGCCTAACGGGCCGACTGCACTTTGCATAGAAAGTAGGCTAAGTTTCGGTCAGCGGTTGAAGTTCCACCGGTTGAGAGACAGAGAGGGTGAATAGAGGTACGGGATTCAGCTGCACACTTCCACAAACACAGTTCCTTTCCCGTGTTGCCATTTCTGTCGCGCCATGTCAGAAAACTCTATCAGACTGCTTCATTCAGTTAAGGTTTGCTGGCAAATATTTTAATAAGAAGTGGAAGAAATAATAATAATAATAATAATAATAAGAAGAAGAAGAAGAAGAAGAAGAAAAGGGTGGTGGTGATGAATTGAAAAGTAAGGGTTAGAGAGATCAATTGTAATGTATGTTACGAGTGTGCTATTTATATTACGATAGTTACCGATGATAACATTATTGTACGTATGAATCTCATTAAAGGCTGAAGCAGTTGTTGGATCAAGCGGACCAACTTTCCCTGCCTGCAGTAAAAAAAAGATTGTCCGAATAAAATGTTCTGTAAGATTATCGTTCTGCGAATTAAAAAAATAATGTGCATAAATAAAGCAAATAAATACTTATGAATTATGCACACAATACATATTTTATAATTAATTCTTATTTCTAATTGAGAAAATATAATCAAATGATAAATTTGTGTGACTTTTTAGTGTTATGTACCAACGTATATGACGCTGACTGTTCTTTAAGAACTAGTAAATTACGAGGAGAGACAATATTACTAAGACATGTATAATAATTTGATTTTATATTGCATTGAAATAGATACAACAACCCCCCCCCTCTCTCTCTCTCTCACACACACACACACACACACTCACACCTGACTTACACTAATTCCAAAGCGACTTGGGTAGCCGAGATTGTTGCGAGTAAAATGCGAGGAAGACGAAGAAAAGAATACATTGATATGCAATTCAAATGAAATAACATGTAATCGACATAAGATGTAATGTAATATGAAATGAGATGAAATATATAATGTAAAATGAACTAGATTTATAAGTACAAGCACAACTAGCCTTAAATACGAAAGTGCTCAAAGTACGAGAATCAAAAACCTTGATCCAAAAGTGCTCGTAGAATACGAAAAACAGCACTAAAAAGATATTCGTGACAACAAAGAAACATGCAAGACTCGAGAAATTCTCACACCTCATGGCACATATTTTTCTTCCAAACGACATGTTCATTGTCACTTTATATTTTCTCCACACATTTGCTAACCGGCTGATGATTATCGTGAACGAACAAAAGAAGCGCCTGCAAGTGAAAAAAGTGAGTGTGTATGCGTCACTAGGAAGGCAGCGAAAGCGTCTCTGACAGGGTCAAAGGCGTGTGTGCATCGTCCATTTACGGATCGAGCGAGAGGAAGATCGGAAACACGGAAGGGAAATCGGCTTTGAGGCAGGTAAGGGAAGTACGCTGCCAAATACGAACAGAATACAAAGGAACAATTAACGAAGGGAAATTATAATGTGAAAGTGAAGATAACCAAGTGCTTTTAACCCAACGGCACGTACTAGTAAAAGTTTTTGAAGGACACGTGGCTATATTTTAGATGCATCATTTGAATCTTAGCTTATACTGCTTCACAAGCTCGCTATGGAGTGTTTCAGGACCAAACACACATATACTAACATGGAAACTTTAAAACTTTATTAAACTACAATTTTTGTGAATAACAAAGTATACAGATTAAAAAGTTGTAACCGTAGTAAATTGTACATGCCCGGTGTGCTCTGTGCACACGATTTAACTGAGATTATTCTCATGACGACAGCATAATGGCACGAGCTGGTAGCTACAAGATCTGAGAATAATAATAGAGAGGTTTCTGAGAACGACGGGTTTCTCAGAAATTTCTGACACTTTGAACGGAAGAACAACTCGGACATCTGAGAGATCGACCGCGAGTGCCGCGGAGTTAAGGAACCAAAAGCATTGACAAACTGAAAGAATGAAAAGATCTTTATAATGACTAATGCAATGCGGTGATAAATCTCAAAATATGTTCGTGAAATTACAAAGAGGATATTGTTGAGAAAAGCATACACATATTCCACTGATTAGACGCCAGAGAACCGCAATGGCCATACTTTTCTTCAATTGGTGGAACATGATGTCGAAAAAGAATTCTCCATTAAATCAAAGAAAAAATGAGGCAAACATTTTTTTATGCGTTGTTGGTTTTTTTTAGGGATTGGGCAAAAAAATAAGCGCAGAAATTACTGGTGCACCAAATGAAATTTCCGAACGCGTTTGTTATGGCTACAGTTCGAAATATGGCCAATTCGTAAATTAGTCAGATGGTTTGCTTAATCTGTGTGATGATTATCGGACATCTAGATTACGTCTATACTAACCACACAGCGCTAAGTAAGAATTTTGGATCAAAAGTGCGTTGCAATGGTGCGTTGCACTGAATGAAAGTTGTTTTATGTAAATCGTGAAGGGAGAAGCCCGGAAGCCAACTCCAAAATTTGAATCCAAGCGTCAATTCAGATGCCTATTCAGGGTAATGTAGGAGTTATCGTGTAAATAGAAATTTAACACTGACTCACAACTTGAAGCAACACATCGCGTCTCTTAATAGCCTCAGAAAATCCCCAACAGCAGGCATCTATTTACTACATACCTGCTATGCCTCGACACCGTACTTCACGTATCCTAGTCACTTCGTAACGGTTAATGTGCATTTCATCCTGTTTAGGTCCGGAGAATGCTTGGAAGCTTTTCTTTCTTCAGATTTAATCTATGCATTTGGGTAATCGTGCGCATAATCTGGCTGAATTGAGAACTGGCTGGACTCGGCCTCAAGCAATAATATATCCTGGAAGACACACCGGGAGCGGTAGCTCAGTGCAACAACTGATGTCACTGCAGCGCCTCTGACCGGGAGGTCCTAGGTTACACTCCCCACGGCGGCAGGATTTTCGACACTACCTTTTCAGCTAGGTCGAATTCAGTCGCTGTCTGGAGGAGAATTCTAGAGGCCGGCTGCTCTGATCGGTAGTTTTCCGTGGTTTTTCCGATCAACACCAGGCGAATGCCGGAGCAGGACCCTAACAAACGGACCACGGACCGCGCGCCATCTTTCCTTCCTCTTCCTTGTCCTATCCTCTCCCCTTACACACACACACACAAACACACACACTTACACTAACATGCACTACACTACCACATATTCCGCGAGACCGGTCGGCAATTTGAGATTGTCCCGACTGGGGCGGTCCTGGGAGAGTCCTGGTTAGGGGGAAACCCCACTAGCCGACGAAAGGTCGCCGCCGGATCTCTCCATCCAGCGGTGGAAGATCACCGCCATCTCCCGAGAGAAAAACATACACTACACTAACGGGACTAATGACCAAAGCAGTTGACGCGCCCGGAAACACGAAAAAAATCAACAAATCAATCAATCCTAGAAGACATCTAATCAGCGCCGCCCGGAAGCGTCGAGGCGGAGCAAGACGTGCGGGGCGGCGGCGACGGGTAGTGAGTGGCGCGACCTCGCAAACCCTTGTTTATCAATGGGTTCGTCACTTTCACGGGCGCGCGACCCGCGCGGCGCTGCTGGCGGCGGCGGAGGAGGGAAAGCGCGCTTCAGGCGCAGGCACCAGGCCAGCGCATCCGGGTCGAGGCCGCCACGGCTGCTGCCGCAGCCGCTGCCCCGCCGTCGCCGCCGCCCCCGACGCCGCCCCGACGGCGCCACCAACGCCGCCACCAACGCCGCCCCCGACGCCGCCCCCGACGCCGCCCCCGACGCCGCCCCCGACGCCGCCCCCGACGCCGCCCCCGACGCCGCCCCCGACGCCGCCCCCGACGCCGCCCCCGACGCCGCCCCCGACGCCGCCCCCGACGCCGCCCCCGACGCCGCCCCTGACGCCGCCCCCCCGACGCCGCCCCCCCGGACGCTGCCTCCCTGACGCCGCCCCTGACGCCGCTCCCTGACGCCCCCGACGCCGCCCCCGACGCCGCCCCCGACGCCGCTCCCTGACGCCGCCCGACGTGCTCCTCTTTGATCGCCGCCCTCTTTTGAGATCTTGCCGGCCCTTTGACGCAGCGCTCCTTTAGTGACGCCCTGGATGCTGCCCCCTGACAGTGCACCCTAAGATGTACCAGCGCAGGCCCCCTGTAGAGAGGATGCTGCCCCCTTGTGGTAGGGTGGATGCCGCAGCTCCCTGATCGTCTTTGATTACGCGCCCTCGAAGATGTCATGCTGTGCCTCTGATTGCAAGGCAGCAAGCCTCCCTCAGGGATGCTCCCTGGGACTACAACTTCACAGATTTCGCTGCTCCCCTTTCAGATGCGCTGCCTCCCGACGCGTGCCGCCCCTGACGCCGCCTCCCTGACGCCGCCTCCGGACGCCGCCCCCCGACGCCGCCCTGACGTGCCGCCTCCCCGATGCGCTCCCCGATGCCGCCCTCGACGCCGCCCCTGACGCCGCCCCCCGATGCGCCGCCCCTGACGCCGCCCCCGACGCCGCCCCTGACGCCGCCCTCCTGACGCTGCCCCCTGACGCCGCCCCCGACGCCGCCCCCTGCTGCCCCCATCGCTCCCTGCCCCCGCCTCGCCTCCCCGCCCCCGCTGCGCCCTGTCGCCCCTGCTGCCCTGCCGCCCCTGCCGCCCTGCCGCCCCCTGCCGCCCCGCCGCCCCCTGCCACCCCCGCCGCCCCTCTCTACCGCCCCCTGCCCCTGCCGCCTCCCTGCCGCCCTGCCGCCCTGCTGCCCTGCCGCCCTCGCTTTCGCCCCCGCTCGCCCCCGCCGCCCCTCTCGCTGCCCCCGCCGCCCCCGCCGCCCCCGCCGTCAGAGCCTCCGCCTCTGCCTCTGCCTCTGCCTCTGCCTCTGCCTCTGCCTCTGCCTCTGCCTCTGCCTCTGCCTCTGCCTCTGCCTCTGCCTCTATCTCTGCCTCTATCTCTGCCTCTATCGTCGCGATCCGTCCGCCAGCACTCTTTAAACTACGCATTCCCGCCGTTGTTTGCCTTGCTGGCCAGTGACTGGTGATGGCTTTCCGGGAGTGGTAACAATTTTCTACCAACAGAAACGAAATAACAGTGTAGAAATAATCGACGTGTTTTCAAAGAATTCATGTTTCTATCCCAATATTTCGAATACTTTTCCTATGTTTACATTATTGTGTGTGTTTAATGAATTAAATGGCTTTAACACATGAACGAGTGAACAGAATAAATCAAAATTTTCATGGTGCAATTTTCTCTGGCAAAAAGTTATTATCAATTATAAACGATGTTGTAGAGGCGGGGTTGGTGAATTGGGTGTCGAAATGTTGTCCCTGCATTTGCTTCGACTTACAGAAAGTATACGTGAGGATTCAGTGGTCTAAAATGTTCTAAGTTAATCCACGGGAGTAGCATGAGTTGACATGACAGGTTGCAGGTGATCCTGGACGGGTAATTGTTGGGGAAGCAATGTTACACAGAAATAACTTAATCACTTTTAATTACAGGATATTTGGATCTCTGCATATTTACAAAATTTATAATGTCTCCTCTTTACACTTAGAATGTACAGTTTACCACACTTAATGGGCCTTGTAATTTGTTTACAACTCTTCCACAATTTTAACCCCTGCTCATCATTTAAAACTTTACAATTCATGTATCACACGTCTGAATTGTTCGTCATTGGGAAACTTCATTCAAATGCGAGCACGAATTGTGGAAAACTCTACGTGTACAACTTTTCGCGGAAAACTTTCCTCAAAATTGTTCGCGTTTGAACATGCAGTGTCAGCGTTTTTTTGCTCGTAGGAATTACTTCTCTAGACAACGACCAAAGCATAACTGAAGAATTGCCGTTGCTGCGGTACGAGTTCTCAATGTCTCGATGTCAACGAACTCGAGGAGGCAAATTATTACCTACTCATTGTGATACACATCAAACTGAATCGTGGGAATTGTGACAGGCCATTTCGATCATAATAAGTGGGGAATATCATTTCTACATTTCAAATTAGTTGGAATTGATCCTACAGAAAACTAATCATTTTATTACAAAAATGAAATTTGAATCAAATAAGTACCATTTTGAATTTATTTGATTATTTGAACGCTCCATTAATATTTGTAGGGTACATTATAGAAGATTTGAAAATTATTTATTTATCATCAAAAGCGGTTAAAACATGTGTGACGTACTATAGGAAGAAGTGTTTTATGTGCACGTTTTCCTAAGTTTTCGACGCCCTATCCTAACCCCCATACAAGTTTGATTATACAGATGGAAGCGAACGTTTTTGGCTATAATTGAGACGAAAATATTAGTTGTTGTGCAATAAAAGTATTTGCAAATGCAAAACAGGTGTTGGCTGTTATAACCCTTAACGTGACCTTCGTGAAGCAATCGACTTACTGCCACGAGAATATGAACGATAATTTAAATAAGTATATTCTCCACTGACCGCTAAACTACGTGCACCCAACCAGTGTGGCTTTCAGAGATGCGTCTTTTCGGATGTGCCTTCTCCAGACGTGCCTTTTCAAGAACTACTTTCTTTTGAAAATGTTCATCGTAGTATAATGTCACTCTCTCCTCTCTGTTCCTGCCTTCGACAGTGTACTTCCTCAATTGCATCGTCGTGCATAGTAATGCTTTACTACCGGCATCTACAGGAAAATTACGGCGGATGTCACGCAGGTGCACCGAAACGTTTGTCCTCGATTGTCGCCAAAATTGCTCAACTTCACCTTCGCCATCGCCTCCACAGCCTTCGTCGCCTTTGCCACTATTGTCTCCACCCCGCATCCGTCGCCACCGTCTCCACCGCTACCACTACAGCCGCCACTGCCACCGTCTTTGCCGCCGCCCCCACCACCCCGTTTGCCGCGACCGCCACCGTCTCTACCACCGCCACCGTCTCCAGCGTGGCCGCTGCCACCGTCACCGTCTCCACCGCCATCGTCGGAGAGAGATCTCGCGTTGGGCTGATGCCTTGCGGGCTGTTTCCGGTGGGCGCGCTTCCGGAACGCAATTTCCTCCCCCTCCTCCAGATAATGAGACAGCTCTGCCTCCAACACCGCAGTTCGCCCGTCTGTTGCAGCATTGCTGCGTGCTTTCTCATGCTGAAAATGTTCGGATAGACATCTACGTACTACAACAGCCTGCGCGCCCATCATTTGACAGGCAGATGAAACTGCAATCGGATATCTGCAGGTGCATGTGCAGGGTTTAGCTCTGTGAGTACCATGAGCCACGATGTTCATTTACTCGAGTCTAGCGTTTGAAAAGCTGAATGAGCAACTTTGTTTTCCTTTTACTTTCATTGGTTTCCACGTCCTCTTCAAATGGCGTAATTCCTCTTTACTGGTCGTATTAGCCCTTAATTGATTTATTTCCATGTGTACGAAAATTTAAAATCTTAACTCAGCTCATCTCATCATTAAAGATTTATGCTTTATGTGATAACAAATTACTAGCTACATAAGGTAAGAATAGGAAGGCAAAAGGTGTGCATATGAGGGAACGGTTTCTCTTGCGAATGGTTTCTCTTGCGATTGGTTTCTCTTGCGATTGGTTTCTCTTGCGATTGGTTTCTCTTGCGATTGGTTTCTCTTGCGATTGGTTTCTCTTGCGATTGGTTTCTCTTGCGAATGGTTTCTCTTGCGATTGGTTTCTCTTGCGATTGGTTTCTCTTGCGATTGGTTTCTCTTGCGAATGGTTTCTCTTGCGAATGGTTTCTCTTGCGAATGGTTTCTCTTGCGAATGGTTTCTCTTGCGAATGGTTTCTCTTGCGAATGGTTTCTCTTGCGAATGGTTTCTCTTGCGAATGGTTTCTCTTGCGAATGGTTTCTCTTGCGATTGCTTTCTCTTGCGATTGCTTTCTCTTGCGATTGCTTTCTCTTGCTTAGGTAGTTCAGAGCATCGTTTGATGTCTGCAGTGCCTCTCACCCGAAGGTTCTATGTATCGAGTCCCGACGGTGGCAGGATATTCGACACTAACTACATAGATTAGTCTTATTCAGCCACTGTCCGGAGGAGAATTTTAGCGACCCGCTCTCTCATCGGTAGTTTTTACTGGTGTCTCCAACTCCAGGTGACTGCCGGAGCAGTACCCTAACAAACGGGTCGTGCGCGATCTTTTCTTCCTCTTCCTTGACATACCTCATCCCTTACTAACACACACATACACGCATTACACTACCACACATATCTGGAGATCAGTAAGGAGCTTGGAGCTTGTCCCGACTGGGGCGGTGCCCAGCTGGTGGGAGATGCCTGGTTAGAGAAAATCCGACCATCCGACGATAGGTTGGCGCCGTATCTCGCCATCCAGCAGGGGGAGATCATCGATACCTTCGCAATGAAACATGCACTACACTTACGGGGATAATGACATGGCAGTTGACGCGCCTGGAATCACTAATCAATCAATCCTGCGAATGTTAGCTTATCTCACTTCTACAGGACATAGCAGACGATGTTGATGGAAAAGTTAACGCGATACTAACAGATTTAGCCAACTTTTAAAGTTGTCCCACCCAATTTTTTTTTAATTTAAATTTGTAAATATTTTAGAAAATTCAATTCTTTTATTCGAAAATTGAGCGACAGCCTTGTTGGATTTTTAGATATTCGTTTATAATTTGTATTGAAGATATGAGGGTTAGCAAACGGTATGAAGAAATTTCATAAAACACTTTTTCTCTACAATAAAACGAGACTACTTCACAACTTGCGCGCAACCAAATACAAGAAAAGACACGTAAGTGTGTGCGTGGTGTCTTCTGTCAGAAGGTTTGTCTGCATCACATCTGAAGCTCATATGTTTGCCCAGGTCACGTTCCTGAATTAGTTTGCAGTTGATTTCTCCAGGAACGCTCGCGCGTCAAAACAATTACTAAATAGCGTAAGCCCGATGCGCGAGTAAGTAAAGTATAGCAGTCCAAGCTGCACTTGCTGCCCGCTTCCAAAATGTGCCAACGCACCCAAGCAGGGTGAGTGAAATGCCGAGCACGCGCCCCAGGTCATGGCGACTGTTTGGCACGGACTGCTTACGCTGCCAGTCGGGAGAAAGAAATTACCGAGGGCGCGCCATGTGGCTGTGTAAACGGTTTGCACGGGTGCCTTCTCCGGGGGCGCCGACTTTCCACGCGTGCGTCGACACGGGCTGCCGAAGAAGCGGTCGCCACACGGGTGCACTACCGTCACCACGGTCACGTGGCTGGCGACAAGACTTTACGCCTTTTCGCAGTTTCAAACACTGAACAACTCATGATATTCTATATTAAGGTACTGAGTTTCTACCCTCTGTCATCATACTTAAGATGAATGGTTTCGATGGATAGATTATAATTCCATGACTTGAATGATGATGCAGCAGTAGTAAAATGAGAATCAAAGGAAACGAGAGGACCAGGACAAAACTCCCGAACCCGCTTTGTCCCTCCACAGTGTCCACTTCGAGCTACTTAGATTTGAACTCCGTTACCCAGGTGAAGGTGAGTGGCCTGACCAATACTCGACGGGTCGTCTACCACGAAAATGATGCACATAATGCGCTCTGTTGAACTTGGGCAGTCGAGTAATCTATTTACAATATGAAAATAAAATGAATGGAGGAAACAAGCAAAATTAACAAATAAGTAACGAATGATAGTAATAAGTAACGAGTGATATCTGGAAATACTTGCATGGAAAAATGAAAACCATATGAAGCCAAGAGTGGAAGATTTGTAAGGCTGGCAGTCTTCATAAGAAGATAGAAAACTTCTACAACCTGCAAACTTAAAAAAACAAAATATGCCGTAAAGATCAAGTTACAGTCACCAGAATTAGATCAACACGAAGCTTACTCACCTCCACCTATTAAACAAGAATACTCCCCCAATTTGCAATAAATGTAATGTACAAATAACAATATTACACATTATTCAGGAATGTCCTAAGTACAACCAATCCCGCCAATCAATCTTACAGAACTTTAATGTTGATGCTTTACTTCATTCAAGCACCCATCAAGAAAAAATTATAAAATTTTGTAAATCAATTAATATCTCTAACGAACTGTAATACTGTTTCTTATTTTAAGTGTATGTATTGTGTATATTACCATTACATGTGAAATATTTCCAACCACTGGTGCAATGTAAACTGTAATTCACTCAAATAAAATGTAAAAATGTAAAGAAGTATGTAACCATGCTATGAAAACCCCTTATTGTAAACTTACTGAATAGTCGCTAATAACCTTGCAGTTGATGCGACTATAAATAAATTTAATAAACAAAAGTAACGCATTACCTTTATTATCCAGTTTGCTCAAATATAATTCCTGTTCCATAAATCTAAACTGAATACCAATCACAAACTCTTAAGGAAGGACTGAAGAGCATGAAATAATAACTTACGAAACATGTTCGTCCACCATTAACCAACGTCATTAACCGTTCATCACACTTTGTTTCTACAACTAGCACTCGAAATCATCGAACACTGTTGCTAATGTGCAGCCATCGTGTTCGATGGTGAAGGTCTAATTCAGCTAACGCTATCGCCCGCAAGTGGGGAACAAGCGTTCGCTTTGTAATGACTAGGGGGCGGATTTCTATGACAAGTCATTTTTATCAGTTGCTTCATGGCACATCTAAGTGAAAAAGATCTCTCTATGGTGGGTAAATCTTCGTCTCCGCTTCCTACTGGCGCAGGAACTCTTACACAACATAACAGGATTTATTTAGTGCCACGGAGCAAACTGCAAACGTTTAGGAGTCTTAAAGAGCGTAACAATAATTGACGTTCAAATACACTTGGTTTTCTTGTTGCTCATAAAGCTTAATAATGAAAAACAGGTTTAACATCCATTTGCATCCAACATATGTATAGGAACTTACCTTTTTTGTTTGAGAACTTCACGATTAAGCCTCAGTGCTATGGAGGAATTCTATGGTAATATGGGTGTTCCGTTTATTAAATCTTAACTATTAGTGTAATGGACGTTAAGAGACTTGTTTACAGGCGTACTCGAAAAAAATACGTATGTTTATTGAGTTTTAATACTGAACCACATCTTCATTTCAACTACTTTCTTTTAAGAGTAAGATTTTGTGTTTTGTGCCCTTTACTGCTTACTTTCCCAAGCGCTGTAATGTTCAAGAAGTACATTTGAATGTTTTCTCACCTGAAAAAAAAAAAACTAACAAAGATATCGTGCAAGTTGACAAAGTGGATGGCTAGGTCCTCTCCACCTAGTCCTCTTGGGCTGCCTGACGGTGATCCGCGGGTTCGGTGACCCTCGCTTTCGCTCATTGCGCCACGGCCGGCAACCTGCCCTCTCGAGACGTCAGCCCGCGGGCGATGTGGAAAGCGCTTCCCCGGGAGAGGTGGCTCAGGGCATCAATTGATGTCCATGCAGCGCCTCTGATCGGGAGGTTCGAATTCAGACAGCGACAGTAGTTTCGACACTAGCTTATTAGCTAGGTCGAGTTCAGTCGCTGTCTGGAGGAGAATCCTAGGGGCTGGCTGGGTGCGGAAGTTTTACGTGGTTTCTGTGATCAATACCAGGCGAATACCGGAGCGGTACGCTAAGAAATGGGCCACGGATCGCAAGCTATCTTTTCTTCTTCTCCCTTGTCCTATCCCCATCCTCTATTTACGCACTTTCACTAACATGCACTACACTACCACACATGGCGGGAGACAAATCGGGAGTTTAGAGCTTGTTCCGGCTGAGGCGATGGTGGGGGATTACTTGTGGTTGGTGGGGGATACTTGGTTGAGGGGAAAAACCGCTAGCTGACGGTAGGTCGGCGGCGGATCTCACCATCCAGCGGGAGATCACCACCACCTCCCGAGGTAAAACATGCTCTACATTTACGAGACTAATGATCTTGGCAGTTGGCGTACCCGGAATCATCAATCAATCAATCAATCAATCAAAAATAGAAAGCGCTTCGATTCGCCCAAAAGTTCACCTTCCCGCCCACCACCCACAAGGATTCTAGCACATTGTAGGGAGGAAGGTGATCTTCAATGTAATGAAAGCTGTAAAGTAACGAATGTTAAACAAAACGTCGTGCTGTTTCTTTTATTTTCTTGATTTTTATTTATGTCCATGAAAAGGAAGTATATAGAATAATAAGATCTTTTTAGAATTCGAAGAGAATACAATTTTAATTCGTAGAGATCCTTTAGATAATACGTACGTTTCACAAAAAACGTTGCAACATTTTATAATACGTATGTTATATACTGTTGTAAATTCGGATAGAAAAGGTTGTTCTATTTTTCTGATTTCTATTATGCCAACACTGAGAAAATCCTAGTACTCTGATGAAAAAGTTTTCATTTATCTGACAAAAACTTTTGGCTTAATTGGTCTTAATGTACTTTATTTCCACAGCTCCTCGTCAGATGGCTTTCATCACATATGCTTCGTAAATTGGTTTCCACCTGCTTTTTAACATGTGTGACCGGTTTGCAACCCGTTTTTTACTGGTACGGTTATCTCTAGAACATACAGTGTTACGAACATGTCTAATATGCAGTTACTATTTTTATCTTCCATTGTTTCATGTTGAATACAAATGAATGCTGCGTGTAGGATTCTAAACTTCGAGTTGACCTATTTACACCTGTTTGTTTCATTTATTCAAGAAGGATTTCATGCTGCTGATGCCACACGTTTTCATGATAATCTTTCTTTTCAATGTACTGCAAAATATGTTTCAACCCACTTTTTATAAAACTCTTTTAATAAACTTGAAAAGTAGCTTTCATATCGCATTAGCAAATTTCTTTGTTGAATGTGCTATGTTGCTGTAGTGTGTGTACAGTGTACACTCAAACACGTGCGTACTTGCATGGCCGAGGTCACTATCTGGAAATCCATAGCCGTAACATATACTAACCGGATCGGCGACTCCCCAGATTTCCAACCGGAATTTCTCTTGTACACATCCGGTGAATCACGGTGTAGCACATGTATACTTTCGACATATCTTTCTCCTTTGCATAAGCTAACACGAGCGACTAAAAGCTTATTTTGTGCTATTCTAGGTCACCCTTGACCAACTTCTTAATGGCCTCATTTATGAATATTGCTTCTTTAGAGAATTTGGTTACAGTTTACATTGGAGTATTATCTACAAATATATATATATCATATTCTGTGCCTTCAAGAGACTTGGTAAGTTATTGATTAAACGGTTAACAGAGGTAGGAATGATGTGTAACCGAAACCGGAAGAGAATTACCGAGAAACAATATTGATGCAACAGCAATAATTTGTGAGAAGAAAAGAAATGAAAAGTAAAAGTGAAGTGGCCGTTTAAAACTAATAAAAACGAAAGCTAATGTATTAACATTGTCTAACGATTACAACAGCATGCGTGAGGAGATAGATTTTTTATTTATTTATGCGTACAAATTTATTATTTTAGGCCAGATTTACGCTCACTTCATTCATGAGTAATATAATGTATCGTATAGTTATTTGACTTTTCAACCATACTGTCGCTTGCATCAGAATGGAAGTTCTGAAATAGAGCACCTGATGACAGCACCTTAACGGACACTAGAGGAGACGAATCCAGGTAGATTTTTCGACCTCATCGAAGATTTACATATGAATTCTAAGCACATATGGGAGGAAGACCATGAACTGACGGAACACGACCAGCGCACGACTACCTTTTCCAATCCTGACCTCCTCAAGTTTAGCTCTCGATCGTCTGATCACCCGGACCCGCATGACATATCCCTATGATTTAAAGAAGTCTGGCAATTTTGCGAGAACTCTGATGTCAGGCAGTAGCCGGACACGCCTCCAGCTCCGTTGTAACATGTGTGTGTTTGTGTGCGTGTGAGAGAGAACGAGAGGGAGGGAAAGTTTTGTGAAAGAGAGTGCATGTGTGAGAGAGTGAGGGTATATGTGTCAGAGTGAGGGGACGTGTGTGAGAGAGTGAGGGGACGTGTGTGAGAGAGTGAGGGACGTGTGTGAGAGAGTGAGGGACGTGTGTGAGAGAGTGAGGGACGTGTGTGAGAGAGTGAGGGACGTGTGTGAGAGAGTGAGGGACGTGTGTGAGAGGAGTGAGGGACGTGGTGTGAGAGAGTGAGGGACGGCGAGAGAGTGAGGGACGTGCGTGAGAGAGTGAGGGACGTGCGTGAGAGAGAGTGAGGGACGTGCGTGTGAGAGTGAGTGACGTGCGTGTGAGAGTGAGGGACGTGTGCGAGAGAGTGAGGGACGTGTGCGAGAGAGTGAGGGACGAGTGCGAGAGAGTGAGGGACGTGTGCGAGAGAGTGAGGGACGTGTGCGAGAGAGTGAGGGACGTGCGTGAGAGAGTGAGGGACGTGCGAGAGAGAGTGAGGGACGTGTGCGAGAGAGTGAGGGACGTGTGCGAGAGAGTGAGGGACGTGCGTGAGAGAGTGAGGGACGTGCGTGAGAGAGTGAGGGACGTGCGTGAGAGAGTGAGGGACGTGCGTGAGAGAGGGAGGGACGTGCGTGAGAGAGTGAGGGACGTGCGTGAGAGTGAGGGACGTGCGTGAGAGAGTGAGGGACGTGCGTGAGAGAGTGAGGGACGTGCGTGAGAGAGTGAGGGACGTGCGTGAGAGAGGGAGGGACGTGCGTGAGTGAGGGACGTACGTGTGAGAGAGTGAGGGATGTGTGAGAGAGAGTGAGGGACGTGTGCGAGAGAGTGAGGGGACGTGTGTGAGAAAGAATGACAGGAAAATTTAACAATGGTATATGAATCATTTTCATGAGATTTGTCCTCTAGAAGCGCCTTACTCTAGAGAGCAAGTGTTAAAACGGAGAATCGAAACGAATAAATACCTCACTGCCTAAGCTGCCTCCACTACAATTTGCGCAGAACATCTGCACCAAGCACTCAACGGGCATCACTGGACTCTTGTGCACCCTCTGCGAATGAGTTAATTTCGATATAATTATTCCGCGCTGTTTCTAAAAAACAATCTTCCCCCAGTTAATTGAATAATTTATAACACGCTTCCGCACGGAACCTTGTATTCCATACGGAGCGGGCTTTTAATTACTAAGCATATAAAGCAAATGGAAAAGTCGGGAGTGTGCAAATGAAACTCTACAAGGGGTGCGAGCCGGTGCGCGCTAGATGCCCGTTTTATACGCGTTCCTTCGTGTTATAACTTTTTTTCAGCTAGCGATAGGTAAAAAAGTTCATTTACAGTTGTTTTCATTTCTTTTCAGCTTGCGTCCTTTTTCTTTTCAGTATCAATTTACTGTTCATAGACCTCTTAAAAAGAGGTTGGTTATTGATTTTATTTAAATATAAAATGATCTGATGTTCTAATTAATTGGCAATGTCAGGTTGTATGTTGTTATTACACTTCTTTCATTAAGATAAATATCAATGTTTTTATTATAATAATTTATAATTTTAATTTATGGATTTTAATGTATTTATAACTATTAATACATGCAACAGAAATTAAAGCACGTTAAAAACGTGGGAAATTTTATACATTTCACTCTTTTCTTACAGAAAAAAAGTGACAATGCACGGCGGACTCTTCCTCCTCTTAGTTTTATTTCTCAACAACAACATATTTTTAGAAAAGTACATGACCCCACTTAGAGATCTATAATTGAGTGATAAATTATTTGAGAACGAAACAGCTGACTTTAATATTGAGGATGTATGACAGATACCAAAATAAATTTGAAGTTTTCCAATTTTAAAATTTAACTATAAAACTTAACTATAAAAACACTTCACACACCCAATCTGCTGCTAGAATTCGAGCGACTGGGTGTTTTTGTCGTTATTTTCTTCGACCAATAACGAACAAATGCTTGAGCAGTACTCTAGGAAATGGGCCACAGGCTGCTTGCAGTCTTTCCTTCCTCATTCTTAACATATTATCTCCCTTTACTCACACCCTTGCTCTTACCTACACAATACAAACATCAGTTGGTATGATGGCAGAGCTGGGCGGTCCTGACTGGAGCCTTGCAGGAGATACACTTTGAGGGAAAACTTCGTAAGCCGACGTGCCGGATCTCATGCAGCATGAACACCGCCATCTTTCGGTACATTACACGCATTATACTAATTACCTCAGTAGTTTCCCCGCCTGAAAACATTGAATAATCAATAAATCTTTTATTCTTCAACAGAACAAAGGTAAGAACTGATAAGAATTGCTCCTTTGATAGTGTAAAAGTTAGCGAACTGAACTATTCGGTGTCAAATTCGCGGATACAAATCCGATCGAAGCCGGGGACTTTTGAGGACGAAAATAATCTTTGTACGTCTTCCTTCAAAGGGCAAATGGGCTGTCTTGCATAGATTTACTGTACGTAAAATATCATCAAGCCTAAACGAAGTCTAATCGTATGTTTCGTCGCCCTCATGATTCCATCTTTCGCTGCTAAACAACGAAAGAGCAGTAGCGAAATTTGGGTGGTCAAGTGGAAAAATAGGCAAGGAGAAAATAAGCTAGGTCGAATTCATTCGCTGTCTGAAGGAGAATTGGGCTGCTCTGCTCGGCCGGCTGTTCTGCTCGGTTCCGTGGTTTCTCCGATCAAGAATAGGCGAATGCCGGACCAGTACCATAACAAACGGGCCACCGACCGCGCGCGATCTTTCCTTCCTCTTCTTTGTCCTGACCTCACCTCTTACACATTCTTACACTAACAAGGAAGATACCTGACTGGGGGAAACTCCGCCAACCGAAGGTAGGTCGGCGCCGGAACTCGCCATCCAGCGGGGGAAACAACACCGTCACCTCCCGAGAACAAAACATGCAGTACACTTACGGGACTTATGACCCTAGAAGTTGACGCACCCGAAATCATTAACAATCAATCATCAATCAGGAAATAAGGCATGATTGAATTGAAAGAATGGTAGATATTAAACCACATGGTTTGGAAAAGAGCTTGCTAGCTGGATTGGCGTCTCCGGGTGCAGTGGCGGCGGGGGTGCCTTGGGGGGGGCGGAGAGTCGTTTAAGAGGCGCCGCGCGCGGCCGCGGCCCCTCCCCCGCCGCAAGCCCTGCCTCGGCCGCCCTTTGGAGGGCAGCCGCTTGTTGACATTTACGAGAGAGGGCTGCGGCGGCGGCGGTGGCCAAGTTGCGAGGACCGCCAAGGCAGGGGAGCGCTCTCTTAGAGGAGGAGGCTGGGCGAAGGACTGGATGCTATGCGGGCTGGGTGCCAGGTGTGTCCGAAGGCCTGAAAGACCGTGCGGAAAGATCCTTTGGCCGTGTTAGCTCCTGCCGGTGATGATGCCCGTTCTTTGGCCAAGGCCACTGTCTTCTACTGAATGTATGTTTCTTCCGTGCCATTCCTTGGGTTGTGACGCCTTCTTAATCGTCTTCAATGGCATAGATTACACCTGTAGACCTGTTCTCCCCTCGATGTCCGAGTCGTCTAATCATATTGACCTACGTCTTCCGATTCTTTTTTTCTGTGACTGGTAAATAATTTAGTGCTGGTATAGGTTTTCTATCATTATCCATTCGTAATATTTGGGAGTACCACTTTTGTTTCATCTGCGAGCTCTATCTGCGAGCTTAAAAATATTAATTTTTTGGCGTGTGTCTACATTTTTTTAATCTCATAAGGTATAATTAGCAAAACTTCCAGGAACTTCACTTCACAGATGCTTTGTGGTCATTTCACTTACGTTTATGGCTCGTGATTTCGACATTTCACTCGTTGATCTCCATCTGTAATCAAAGACGATTTTCTGCTTTCTGCATCTATTTTCTTTTCTGTCTACTCCACTGAATTGTCTTTGCTTTTTAATTCATCCATAATCTTTACATTTTGATTTCCTGAGAACATTGCCTTGATCTCACAAACGCATGTTCAACTCATGGTTGTGATTTCTTCTGCCATTACTTCCAACCTCTTCTTCTTGAAGTGTATTCTCCGTTCCAGGGATAGTCTCTTGTAGATATGGTCTACTCTAGTCATTTTCTATAATGGCATTTCCTCTTTCATTCATGTGTTTTCCACTTTCGTCTCTAAAATGTCTTTTCCTCTATTATTGTTTCTACATTAACCTGATTCTTCAAACAGTTCTTTAACGCCTCTCCCATGTGATCTCCACCTGCGAAATACGCTGTTAACATTTCGCACTTTTGTCCCATCTTTCTCCAGAGACCTTCCCTCTACCTCTATCTCTCGTCTACATCGTCCTCTTCATTCTCAGAAAGCATGTCTTCTACCTCCCCAATCTTTATTACCGTCTACAGCAACTCAACACACACCATCGATTCCACTCTCCATTTACGCCACCTCCACCGTTTTAATTCACAACTCGCCCAACTTCTCCATGGCCGTTTTTCGCCTGTCTCCATCGACTTCAATTCTGACATTACCCAACTACTCTACCTTCACCTCTCGTCTATATCGTCCTCTTCATTCTCAGAAAGCCCGTCCTCTACCATCCCAACTCCTTATTACCGTCTACACCAACTCAATATACACCTCTACCATTTTAACTGCCAACTTGCCCAACCTCTCCACGTCCGTCTCCAGCCTTCCTCGTGGCCAGCGTCGCCCTCCTTAGCAGCTGTCTCCGCCGTGGAGCGTCCGCCCCGCGAAGCGCCTTCAAAGGGCGCAGCCGGCCGAGCGCCTGGTCGCTGGGCGATCGAGTGGCGCCCTTTTTGTTTACGGCCCGAGGACTTCCCCCTCCTCGCCGCCCGTGGCCGAGCGCCTCAAAGAGAGCGACCCGAGCGGGATGCCGGCGGTTTTAATCACTCGCCCTCCGCGGAGTTTGCGTCCGCCTGGGCGGAGGCGCTTCAAAAGCAGCCTCCGGATGGCGGCCGCCGGAGGTGGTCGCGGAGGTGGGGCGCTCGGGAAGACGGGACGGCGGTGGCGGCCGTCGCCTGCAGACTCCTCGGAAGGGAATGACGGGCGGAAGGAGTCGGCGGGTGTAGTGTTGGAGGTGCGCCTTGGGGAAGTATAGACGCTGCTTTGACCACCTGAAGGAAAAGGGATGTTCGGACAAATGAATGACAAACAAGTAGGTTGGTATGGTGATCATACTCATTTATGAGTATAGGTGTTGGAGAAGTGCGTTTATACCGCCCCTTTTTCGTGTAGGTAATCTCAGAAGTGTCTTCCTTTATATTGTGGAATGTGCGATGATGATGTGATCATGAGGAATGAATAATAGGAATGGATGAATTATTTATTGGAAATGGCAATAGAAGAGCTAATAGCTCATACTGAAAACACCAAGCCATGCGCAAGACTTGATTTTTCAGCTCTCCGCTCCGTTTAATTGCACGATGATCCAAGCCCCTGAGTTACTCTCTTGAAATTCAATAACATGTTAGTTGGAAGAAGCCCGTTTATGTTTTACAGCAACAAATAGATGGAGGTACTTTCAGTTATGAGCACTTAACGTAGAGATCTCGGCCAGATGGGAGTGACAAAGCTGTGTGGTCGTTAGTGGCATTCGCGGTCGCCAACAGAAGTTTAACAACAGAGGAAAGGATGATGAAACCCTTGGTCGTTTGAACGGTGGCGATGCAGTTCGTGAAAACATGGAGATATTGCTTGGCTCCATGTCAAGTGACATTAAATTATCGCTTTGTCGGACGCGATAAGTGGTCGGAGAATGGAAGCGCTCAACAAGTAGCATCGGGGTTCCCGAGCTGCGTAGGTCGAGGACCTTTGAAAGTTGGAAACTACGAACACCGGCCTCAAGAGGTAAGTCTGGTCGTAGAATGCAGTGGCGTTCGCCATCACGGTTTAAACATGGGAAGGAATGGGTGAGAATTTAGGCATGTTATTTCCTTCGAAATTTCTAGAGATGACAAACGTTTCACCGTCTTTTATTGGTATAAAACAATCTGTTTACCAAAAGGTATAGATCTCACTGTCTTAACGCGGGCAAATGCTAGCGTGAAGAAGTGTCTTTGTTCGTCCTTTTTTAACAAATCAGTTCTTGCAAATAACAATACAAAATAAGTTTATTTTTACCTAGGAGATATTTTTCCTATTCTCATCACTTCCACCTCAACAACCTTTCGTTGTCATCGTTCCCGCTAGTAACTGCTGAGTTTTCGTAAAGATACCTCATGACAATTCCAAACACGACAAATTTTCAAATTAGAACAATGTATACAATACAATGTATTCAATGAATACAACAATAACAATGTATATAACATTGAACAATGTATACAACAATGTAGACAAAAGACGTACCAAAGGCGTTTGAAAGGTTGAAATGCAGTTTGTGAAACATGTTTCGTGAAATCCACACCAAATTAAATTCAATGAACGCGTTGGCGATAAGCGGACGGCTTAGCAACGTTTTCCCAGCGAGTGGAATCAGGGTTGACGAGCTGGGAGGGTCAAGGACTCCCGAAAGCCGCAGGAGGCGGCGGCGAGCGCGGCGCTGCGGGTATGAGGATGTGAAGGGGCTCACGCTTTGCGAGGTCGACCTCTCCACTCGACGCGACTTCCTCCCCGGGATTACATAAAACGCCCGCCGCAGAAGGCTCTGTAAAGCGACGGTGCTTTCGGAAATGTAATGAGGTTTATGTTGGATGCGAATGTGCACTCACGTCAATTTCTGCCGCTTATTGCGAGCGAAATCAACATTTTGGGAGTTTTTAGTTCCAGAAGTGCTGCCAGAACATCACAGCTTTTCGAAGCGAAAGCAGAGGGAAAGTATGCCCAATGGTGATTTTTAAAATATGGTTTGTATTAAAAGGAACTCAACTGAAGAGACCTGTCAGTCACCTCAAATTACACATTTCAAATTATTTTTAATGGAATTTTACTTTTGGCCGTATTTTCTAACACAAACAATAATTTTAAGGTCTAATGTACAGATAAAATTACCTCCAATCTACATTACTCTTTATAATATGTGTTGAGAAATAAATATGAATTCTAAAACTTTGCTCACAGATCAAAAATTCATTCCTGTGTGGTTAAAAAGGCCCAGGACCGAAAAAGCGCCACTCTTGTAATTCAAGAGGGATGATGAGAAGTTATTTCAAGGAGTCTTCCGAGACTCCTTATCCTTTCTCATTCGGTGACTAAGATTCTTGTATATGAACTTCATTAAACAGTTAAACAAGGAGAGAAGCGTTTTTTGAACTTGGAGACGTTCCAGTTTTTCATTTGCGTCCTAATTTACGTGATACCGTATGCGGGGGCCAATTTATCAGAGCAGAGGCACTTCGGAAGTTGCCAACTCTGCGCAATTACTTGGAGTCGCAACTTTTTCCTCCGAGCCGCGAAGAACGAGCGAAGGCGGCGGTAGAGGCGGCGAGACTCCTTTGTTTCGCGCCTGCTACTGCTGCTGTCCGCTCCGCTGCGCAACGAACGCAACGGAACGCAACGAACGCAACGGAACGCAACGGAACGCAGCGGAACGCAACGCAGCGGAACGGAACGTAACGGAACGCAACGTAACAGAACGCAACATAATGGAACGCAACGTAACGGAACGGAACGCAACGAAACGGAACGCAACGCAGCGGAACGGGACGGAACGGAACGCAACGGAACGGAATGCAACGTAACGGAATGCAACGTAACGGAACGCAACGTAACTGAACGCAACGAAACGAAACGGAACGAAACGAAACGGAACGCAACGAAACGGAACGCAACGAAACGGAACGCAACGAAACGCAACAAAACGCAGCAGAACAGAACGGAACGCAGCGAAACACAACGGAACGCAACGAAACGCAACAAAACGCAGCAGAACAGAACGGAACGCAGCGAAACACAACGGAACGCAACGGAACGCAGCGGAATGCAACGGAACGGAATGGAACGGAACGAAACGTGGGGAGGGTAAATTCTGCGCTTCGGCACTTACCCAGTCGCAACCTGGCGCTCCATGCCTCGTTAACCGCCCTTACTTCGGCGCCTCCCCTGTGCTTCTCTCCCTTTCTCACTTTCCTCGCTTGCCACCATCTCTGTCTCTCTACAACTCTCTACTTCTACCTCTCCATATCTCTCGTCGTTCTTCTCTTTATCCTTCTCTTTTACATCCTCCTCGTTATTCTTTTGCCGCTGCCCCGTTCTTCTTCTCTTTCTCCTCATCGTCCTTCTTATCGTTCTTCGCATCGGGAAAGATGTCTCGTGGCATCAATTGATGTTACAGGTGTTCCATTGAACGGGAGGTCCTAGGTTTGAGTCCCGATGGTGGCAGGATTTTTGACACGAGGTAGAAAGTAAGGTCCAATTCAACTGGTACCTGGAAGAGAATTCTATTGGAGGGCTGATAGCATTTTCCATGATTTTTCCGACCAACACAAGGCGAATGCCTGAGTGGTACCCTAGTAAACGGGCCAAGGACTGTGTGAGATCTTTCCTCCCTCTTCCTTGTCTTATCTTAACACGCGTACTGAGATATACAAATTTTCTCTCTACATTAATTTCTCGCAAAGATCTTAACGTCCGGCTTGCTGGGTCAATGGGTCACGATATATTATAATCCTTCTTACCTTTATAATGGATTATAGGATCCGCAGATTATACAGCGCTGCTGGGAATCTGAAATAGAATGATTTTTAATTCCTAGTTCATTACTGTTTGGATTGACTAAATGAAAGATCACTTTCTTTTCTAAAGAACAAAATTTAACAAAGTTTATTGTTACCATTTAGCAAACAATTTAGTGAAGTACAGTTTTATACCGCGGTTAACTTATCTATTCTTCGTTGATGTCCCTCGTAGACTTCTCAGTCGAAATATCTTGCGAGCTTGCCGTAGTCCAAAGTCCCAAGAAATCCTCTTCTGCTCCTATCCAAACTGGTCTCAAACTATCAAAATTATCAGTCCCGATTACGTCCTATGACATAGTCCCGAAATCTATAACTCGATTACCACTCCCGACAAAGTCCCAATTTATGCATCAATATTACTTCCACATGCAATATCTGCAATATCATTTACTGTCCTTAAACTTTCACGATCTGAAAACCCGACTCTGACTATCTGCATTACACTCGCTCCCTCTCACGAACCTACGATCAGTTCAGACACGCGATGCCGGTCAGAATGAATCTTCCTGCTTGATTCATCCGCGAAGCTTCGTATTAAACTCCCTTCTTTTTTTTCATAACATTTGACCGTCCTTCTCTCACCCAGCCAATCCATGCGTTCGTTATATTTTGGTGTAGCTTACCTTTCGATCGTCTAAACTTCTTAATGCATATTCCACCATATAGTCTTCAAATAAATGTTAGTTTATTATCATGTGACATATCGGTATGTCACAGTACTTACAGTCACATGCACTACACAATATACTTGCCGGGACACCAGTCGGGAACTCTGAGCGTGTCCCGGCTGGGGTAGTGACTCGCTGGTAAGAGATACCTGGTTGGGGAAAATGCCCGGAAGCCGACGTAGGTCGGCGCCGGATTTCGCCAACCAGCTGAGGAAGGTTACTGCCACTTACATCTAGCGATGAAAACGTGCACTACAATTAAGGAATAAATTGCCATAGGAGTTGACGCTCCTGTAATCACTAGTCAATCAGTCAGTGTACCTCTCTATATTTCTGTCTCTACCTTTCCATATCTCTATCTCTCTCCTCTCACATGCTTCTCCTCGTTTTGTTCTATTTTTTCTTCGCGTTCTTGTTTTCTACGCGTTCTTCTTCTCCTCCTCGTCCTCCTCCTCCCTCTCTCCTTCTCCTACCTCTCTCTGTACAGAATCACTGCCTCTCTAGGAAGCTTCTCACAGTCGGTCTCTCCAGAGGCAGGTCGTTGTCGTGATCCACATCTCGTCACCTCGCACCTTGCAGAACAGCGCATAACGGTTTCGCCTACTCGGCCGCGCCGTTTCAAATGGAGCGCTATGCTATCTCGCCGCTCTCTGCATGGGGGTTAAACAGTGAAAGCCCGAGCGCGATTGTAGCTTGGAGCGGAAAGTGTCACGCTCTCGTCAGCGTAGGCGCCCGGGGGCGTTCGACTCCTTGCACATGAACAACAGATTGGCCTAGAGGCACTCAAGGGTAATACAAATGAGGGCGTAACTCCCGGCATGCAGAGATATTCAAGCTTCGTGACTTCACGATCTCTTTATGCATGGGGCTTTTTTAAAGAAGGGGAGTATGTAGTCTAATAATGAAGGACTTTTAAAGAAACTGGCATTTGTTTTGTCTTGCTATCTTAATTCCTGCAATGATGTCATGGATTTACCTAGACCCCTAGGGGTGAAGAAAAAGAAATGAGTCCTTATCAGTCCATTCAGATGTATTTCTCCCTCTTTACGTGATCTTTCAAGAGTGCTTCTGTAAAGAGGAATCGCATCATGGGACTTGATGGAGATTCTTGGCTGAAACTGACTCAAATGTTTTTCTCTTCTTATGCCTTGTCGTGGATCTTCAATCTCTGCTGCTATGTAACAAAATTTTTAATTAGACAATAATAATAATAATAATAATAATAATAATAACTATTCATATATTTGTCTCTAGAATGACTCATGGGCAGCGTACTAACTTACCGTGGTGTGGTTCCGGGTTCGATTCCCGGTCTTGGCAAAAATGAGTTGTAGTTTTTCTTCAAAATCGACCCAGTTTCTGTATCTGTGTGACTAAAAAAAGCTCAGGAAGCCGGGTCCTGCTATTTACGATGAAGGGAATAAGTCATTCTTGCCACATGTCGCTCTTACACTCAAGCATGGGAATTTAACTAGACCGAGGCATGGGAGACACCCAGCTTAGCTGGCTGGTAAAGTCGGACTATCGACTGAAAATACCAAATACATACATACAATAATATTTGTTATTATTGTAATTTTCAAAAACATTACTGTTTTTCGAAACAGTAAATAAATCATATACTGTTTTTGTTTTCGTCGAGGTACTTGCATCTGCTTGATGACTTTCTGTTGTTATCTGAAGTTCATTTCCCAGTTCTCTACGTATTTCATTGATTTCGGTCTTGTTAAGATAATTTCGTTGTATCACCAAGTTCTGACGACCAGGCAGATTTTGTTCAGGCAGAACGAATTTGGGGTAGGTTTTTGAACATTCATAGTAGAGCTGCTGCTTGTTACTTTCTCCAACTCAGTTAGGGATCGTCTCTACATTCCTTTATGATCAGGTTCGTGTGAATATTTTCTTCATTTCTCTGCGTTGTGTAATTCTATACGTTATTTCATTTAGTCTGCAGCCATCTTCATGCGCAGTCCAAATGGTATGCAGCTCCTTACCAGAGGTTTGGTGGGCGATGTCATTTTGATCGTTTGGGAAGTCATTATTGGTTTGGGGTCCCGTGCGATGTACAATCTACTTCCTGGCGGATCCGAGGCTACATCTTCACAAATGTCTCCCGAATAGGTGGGTAATACGTTTTATATATCTTTGCAACTGCTTCACGAGAAACTATGTAGGAATATAAACAAGTAGGACAATAGAGTATCTTCGGAAAGGTAGCGGACGACGACAAGCTATTCGATTCAGCTGCCGAGATCCAGGGAAGGAGGAAAGGATACAGGGACGAAGGAAATAACTACTCAGCTGGTCCGATTAGTCTCCTCATACGACAGGGGGAGATCATACCGAAATAATCATTGAACCGAAATAATCATCATACAGAGTTTGTTATTATTATTATTATTATTATTATTATTATTATTATTATTATTTTCAGGTTTAACAGAGCAAGTTTGTTTCAGGCTTGATCGTAATTTACTCTCGTTAAGATGCACGTTTCCGTAATGTCGATCTCCCGTCTTCCAGTATTTCAATCTATCTATCTAAATCGAAATGATGCAGCCGCCGGAAATTCGTTCCGGTTTTGCTTCATGCCTGTCATCCGAACGTCATGAATCAATGTTATTTTTCGTTGCAAATTTATTTCATGAAATAGAGGAAGAGCAATAGGGGCACAGAAGAATAATGGAAAGCTGTAATGCCATCTTTACTAATCAGCGTAGATTTGAAGGCCAACGATTAAGAGAAACAACTTATATCTGGAATAGCTTGGTGTCGATGGTAGGAAAAATATATTCCTGTCCGTTTTAAATTTCAGAGGAAAAGACCGGTTCCCTTTCCGAGCAGTGATTCCCAACGGGAATTCCACGATATCTCCAGTTACTGCGACCACTTCCTTACGCTAAGAGACAAGTAAAGGACAACAAAAATGTATCCAGTTTTCAGATTCATTTGTGCAATAATACGTAAATCCGATTATTCGAATCTAATGTGAAGAAGAAAAATAATATAAAATACGTTAATATTTCGAAATATGGAGGTGAGAGACCAACTAGAGAGAAAATGAGTATTCAGAAAACAAGACACATTTTTTGCTGCACGCATCTAATAACAAATGTGCATAAATGATTTAACATAAAAGTAGCATCACTATCGGAAGGTTTTAAATATTTTTAGTATTCTCTGAAACCGCCATTAGACAAACAAATCGTCCCATAAGTACGAGAAGTCTTCACAGGTAGCTTTTTGTGAGTGAAGGGTGACAAGCGCCCTCATTTTTAATTTCAATTAATAAGATTGAACCTCTCCTTTACACAATGAGCAAATAATACTAATATAGCACAGTACAAAATGAATCATAATCCAACACACACACACACACACACACACACACACACACACAAAAGAAATAGTAAACCGTCGTTCGCACGAACTTGCATATCACGAATTTCGCCGTAACACGAACAAATCATCGGTCCCGGCCAGGTATTACGGTAATACGGACAATGAAAATACTCGGATAATACGGATTTTTATAACACGAACTCCGATTATTTCTGTTCCTTGGAATTCGTGAGGGTTTACTGTATTTCCCTTTATGTTATAATGCAATAGAAAGAACGAGATTAAATTATGACTAAAATTCTGGTAAACGCTGGTTCTAAGAAATGTTAATCACCGTGAAGGGGTTGCCTTGTGGAACTCCCCATAGAAGTCACTTGAATAGCCGAGCAAGAACCCGAGCGTCGGGCGGCCGTCACCCTGTGGTTGCGGCGGCCGGTAGAGCGGCGCGAGAGCCCATTGGCGTGGAGGGGGTGGTGGAGAGGGGAGGGGAGGGGAGAGGATCGGGCTCTGTAGGTCAGGGCGGTCGCGCAGACCGGTTCGGTTGTCGGCGGAGAAAGGCCGCTTCGCGATCGCGGAGGTCAAGGCCCCGTCGCCTCCGCCTCCACTGCCGCCATGCGATTTCCCTGCATCTCACCTCCGCGCCCCTCCCTCGCTGCTCGACCGACACCGTGTACAGCTACCGCTACCACGAGTCTTTTTGAATTTTTTTGGAGGGGGGCTCCTTTGTCATTTTTTCTGGTATTTTCTTTTCGTAATATGTATTGTTGGCGAGACATCCTTAGTGGAACATGGGTGTGGAGTTAGTTTTAAGAGTTATCGCTCGCGCACTTCGGTCATTAGCAGGGCTCGGATTCCGATGACCTAATATTGTTTGAAAATGACCTATAAAATGAGTTAAAATAAGAGCAAAATGGCCTTCAAAATTACTTAAAATAAGAGGAAAGTGTCCTAACGTTTTAAAACACACTCAAAAATTTGTATGAAAATTTTTATTTATTCAATGAATTTTACAATTTTAAATAAAATTTATTTATATTCAATGATTTTTTTAATATAATGTCCGTATTTTATGAGGAAATGTAATCCTTAGCTCGGATCTTCCAACCATCAATTTTAAAAGGTCGAGGAAGTTATCGAAGATCCGTGATTTTTTTGTCTGAATGTTGAGAGTTCGAAAAACAGAGTCCACTGCATTAGTGAATTTCCTCATGAACTGATGATAAATGAAAACTTTGTTTTAGAGTGCCATTATAAATTCATGAAACATTCACTTACAACAAACACGAAAAGGAAATAAAATGCGTAAAATTACAAAAATGACGCAAAGTTTCATAAAATGACCTAAAAATTGAAAAATGACGCAATAAATAAACATTTCAATCACCTACATATCGCGATAAACATTGAAGTACAAGATATCTTTGTCTAGAATGCACCATTAAAAGGATGACATGTCATCAGTATCCCAGCCATAGTCAATAGTACCGTGCGTGTAGTGCATGTTATAACGAGAAGGCGATGGTGTTCCGGCACAGACTACCTATGAGCTTGCGGGTTTTCCCCTTGAGATAGTCACCCCATCGGCGTAACTCCTCAAGCCGAAGGTCTACGGTATACTCTCGACTTGTATGGTAGAGAAGTGCATACAAGTGTAAGTGTATAAGTAACGGGTTAAGAGGCTGGGACAAGGAAGAGGATAAAAAGATCATGCGCGATATATGATTCGTTTCTCTGAATACTGTTCCGACATTCGCCTGGCATTGATCGAAGAAACCACGGAAAACTACCGTTCAGAGCAGCTAGCCGCTAGAAATCTCCTTCAAGCACTGACTGAAGTCGATCGAGCTACGAAGCTGGTGTCGAAAATCCACCACCGTGTCCACCCCAATTACAAACTTCCTTTCGACGAATGATTCGGGGTTTCAGCGAACATGCGCATGCGTGGTGTGGCTTCTGGGATTCACTTCACGCGTGCGGGCGTTCAAAAAAAAGTCCGGAAACGTTCGTTCAAAGGAATCATGTGAACCAGGTCGACGGTACTACAGCTTTAGGACTTCCCCGTCATCGCCGCTGTGGGGCAACGTCCACCCACGTGGAGTCAATGGCTGCCATGTCGAGTCCCGCGTTAGCTTTGGGGCTTTTCATCGTGTGTTAATGGCGCCAGTACCACATACCACTATGTACTAAATCTGAACCATCCACTCATTCACACCGGCAAAGGTGGCTCTGGATATCAATTGATGTAACTGATGTGCCTCTGACCGGAAGGTCCTAGGGTTCGAGTCTCGACGTTTGCAGGATTTTCGACACTAGCCACGTAGCTAGTTCTAATTCAGCCGCTGGCTGGAGAAGAATCCTAGCGGCCGGCTGCTGTGATCGGTAGTTTCCCTCCCATCAACACCAGACGACTGCCGAAGTAGTCTCCCCACAAAAGGCGCGGAATGCGCGAAAGCACACATGTCGGTACACCAGCTGAGACCGAGTTTGTGGCGGTACTCCGTTGGAGATTCCTGGGGGAAATTCCCCGAAAGTCGGTGCGATCGGTGCCGGGTCTCACCATCCAGGGGGGAAAGAACCAACACCTCCAGGATAAACAATTCTCTACACTAACGGGAATAGTCACCATAGATGTGCGCATAGAAAAACGCCAGTCAATCAAATTTGAACTTACAAGAGCGAACTACTGCAGTGCCCTATCAAAATCTACTTGCTCCCGCAAGTGTAATAGATCACTATTTCGCTACACTTTCGACGTCACTGCCACAGAACGTGACTGGTGGCGTTACTGCTACTGAAACTTTCTGGCTCCGTTACTGCCACAGAAAAATAAAAACAGTTTTTTACTTTCTCGCTACGGAGTAGAGAGAGAATTCTGTAATGCTGCGCGAAAAAAACGAGAATTTGCGGCAGAAAAACTCTTATTACAGGCTCCGGGTAACGAAAACGTGGAGAAATCCAGTTACTAAAGTTATAAAAAAGTCCTCCAACACGTGGAGTAGCCAGAATCTGTTTTGTGGGTCCTTGATAGCGAAAACTCGATTGATGACGAAACGTCTGTCTGCCTGTCTGTGTCCGTCTATCAACAACGGTAGCGGCTAAACCGTTCAGCCGATTTTCTCCAAAATTGATATTCTCAAATCGATGTGGCTGATGTCACAGCCCCTTCAATTTAAAACCTGTATTTTGTTTTATTTTGAGAGGTACTATACGTGAAGCCCCTGCGACTTTACATAGCACCACTAGTTATGTTTCTGTACGACTTTGTTGCTAAACATTTTTCAATTTTTTTGCTCCATAGGAAAGTGTTAGAAAGAATTTCACATTGTCGTAGTTCGTGATGTTCCGTGTCAGATTCTCATAAATGTTTATATTTTGTTACTAATTTCCAATGCACGCTTGAATTGAAAGAAAAGTACGCAGACTTCTGCATTTTGAGAGTTGTCTACGATTTTGTAAGATACCCAGGAACAAGGAAAAGCAATGAAACAATTTCAAGTTTTACTGAATTACGCAAACATTTGTATGTATCATTTCACGTGTTCTCAAACTGCGCTTACCGAGTGAATTATTATACTCAATGCGTTTTTTTTTGCAGCTTCAGGCCACTAGTAACTTTGATTTATCGACTTCCCGTGGGTACTATCGGAAGCAATTTTATGCATCTTGCCCAATTACTTATTCTTTCTCCATTTTTTATGCAGATGTGTATCGTCAAAAGAGAGAGTTAGGAGAGATGCCAAAATCAAATTCTTAACTCTCATAAATCTTCAAGAGAAACTTCCTTTCAAATTCTCCGTTGCTTTCCATTACATTTCTTTTTATGATTCGTCCAACCACCAGAGATGAGCTACTTTCAAGAAACAATGAATAATTATCTTGGATCAAAAAACTGAATAATTATTTCGTTTTCTTTCCTAACATTCCTCTAGAGTGTTTCTGTGTTGAAATTATATCAATTGTAAAAATAGTGTCTCTTGGATTTCATTTAGTTCCTCGGATCTGCAGTATTTTTTTAGAAACTCCCCGTACTTTGAGATGCTGGAATTGCTACACCATATCATCCTACACACACACACACACACACACACACACACACACACACACACACACACACACACACACATTACGTTCATTACTTTATCGAAAGATCCCCTCCTTTTGTCGTTCAATCTATATACCAAATCGCTTTATTTGAACCAATTTTGAAGTATGCAATCTCTTTAAAACTAGGTGTAAGTACTTTAATGTAAACTCTAGCATTTTTACTTTTCTTTCCTAAACTATATTATGGAGTAAACGTGTTGTAATTACCTGCACAATATATCCCACTCTTTTGCCGCGAAATCTCGTTTTAGTTTAGTGTGAGCTATAAATTGTTCAAACGTCAAGATTGAGGTCTGTTGGTGCTGTTCTAAAGATACTTAAGATAGCTAAAGGTAACGAGGTGACACACAATGTTTTACTCAACAATCCGGATCTCTGAGTGAATGGCTGTACGGAAGAACCTCTTTAACCCGGATCACCTGGGGCAGGGGCTGATTTTCCAGAGATTATCCCGAGAAAGAGGGATAAAGGAAAGAAAAGAACTAACTAAACATGTTTTAATGAAGTTTAAAACTTATTATGGGAAAACTTTGACATAAAAACACATTGTAATATGTAGGGAGCGAATTTTTATGATTTTGCATATTTTTGTCCGTTGCTTCAAGGCTAAGTGAAGTTTCTTGACATTTGGTTAGTATTGGATGCTCTGTAGACTAACATGTTAGAGCGTATTTGTGCATAATTGCCCGATTTTTGTCTGTTGGTGCATATTCGTGTAATTATAGGCGCATATTTTGCATATTTCGTTAATACAAAAACTTGTCTCTAAAGCGTTTCATCTTTTCATAAAATCTGATATTTCTTTGTGAGCATTCATTCATTAAACTTAGCTTGTCACGACTTTATATAGATGATAAAATACTTCTGCAAATGTAGAATATTTCTTAATATATTTTTTAAATCAGGTAGAAGAAATGCAAGAAGATGTACAATGTATTTCACTAAGGTGAATATTTGCTGTCATAATTTCTCCAGCGACGTAAGGTATATTTTATTTTGTTTGCACAAAAATATCTCTTTCCATTCCAAGCATATTTCTCCTGAATTTTCATACAGGATATGAAATATTGTTAATTTTAATTGCATATTAAAGTGCATATTTCCAAATTTGCAAATTCTAAATTTGGTTCATAAATACATATTTTAATAGTATATTTCAAGATTTTTAGGGCATAATAATCCTCTCACTAGTTTTATGTGGATAGATGGATACAATTTAGTCGGTGGCCCTAAGAATGTCCGAAACGTCGCTTTCCCCTTGCGAGTGGCCCTTCGCAGGAGGCAAGGGAAGGGGAAGGAGGGAATTGGCAGGGGTGGGAGGGCAAAGAACTCGCCCGCTGGCAAATGAATTCGAGAAATATACCTACCGGGAATAGCGTCTGTAACAAATCTTCATTTACTATGGTTAGAAATATATTTTTCTAAAAGTGGCCGGGGGCACACCGGACTTCGCGCTAACGAGATTCTACTTTGCATCACGCGTTACTCTGGCAGATTAGCAGCTTTTGATCTCAAAATTTTTCGTGAGAAGTTAACACAAAGCCCCTGCAATATTTTCCAATTTTTTTCATAAATGGCTGCAACTTTTAGTTTGGATATATATATATATATATATATATATATATATATATATATATATATAAGGAAGTGCATTTATAAATATAATAGTTTGTTTTCATCAAAATCTGTGAAAATGGAAAAAAAATCTGAAAATGTCAAACACCTTCTTAAAGAGACATGTCTTTCTCAGTCTAATTTTCTCCCCAATTTTAGGTGTTTAAATGATGTCACGTATGTGCCTTTAAAATACGAGTAGATATGATTTTACTTGGCAGGGCAATACTGGGCAATATTATAAACATACAAAATACTATCAGTATCACCCTAAACAAGCATTTTAGGCTTTGGTATCCGTCTTTGTACACTCTGAAATGCAGTATATTAAGTCTACTTTCCGATAAATTGAAGAGTTTGTATCATCAACATGTTTAGAGGTCATTACAATATCCAAATTATATATTTCAACACTGAGGAGGAAAAGTTTAACGAAGGCATACCTACCAATTTTCATTCATAGGCTTTTCTTACACGCTTCGAACATGCTTAAACGCATTATGAGCACGTAGCAACCAGGGACACTGCTGTTATAAAAAAGGTAAGATGTTGGTGGTGTCTTTCTTTTACGGAAAACTCTGTAGTGGTGATTAGCTTCTTGTGGCGCTCCAAGCAGGAATGTGGGAATCCCAGAGAGTGGCTACCTTTTGTCCTGGAAAGCCGGGCAGGAGACCACGCAGCGCGCGCGTGCAGCGCGGTCACTGACGTGGGTGGGCGTGGTCGGTGGACCACGCGCGCTGCGGAGACCTCGCCGCCTCCACCGCCCTCCCGCCGTCCCCACGTCCCTCGCCGCTCGCCCCGTCTTCGCGTCTCTACTGCCCGCCTGTCGTCCGCGCCATCGCCACCCTTGCCGGTTTCTCAATCTTCTCTGCTTCCACTGCCCTCCTGCCATCCTCTCCTCCTTCCCTGACTCCATCGCCCTCCCGCTGCCTCCCTGGCCAGCCCCACCGTCCTCGCGTTCTATTGGCCGCCAATTTTCCGCGCCATCCTCGCTGGTTTCTCACCCCTCTCCGCTTCCTCCACCCTCCTGCTGTCCTCACTTCCCGCGGCTCCATCGTCCTCGCGTTTCCATGCCCGCCAATCATCCTCGCCATCTCCCCCACCCTCTCAGTTTTCTCAATCCTCTCCGCCTTCCCTCCTCCTGGCCTCCTCACTTCCCTCACCGTCCCCAGCGTCCTCGAGTCTATACTGCCCGCCAGTCGTCCGCGTCATCTCCGCCATCCTTGCCAGTTTCTCAATCCTCTCCGCTTCCACTGCCCTGCCATCCTCACCTCCTTCGCTGCCCCCACCGCCCTCGCCGCCTTCACCGCCCTCCTGCTATGCTCTCCTTCACCGGCCCCACTAGCCTTGGCACCTCCACCACCTCCACCACCCTCGCCTTTCTCTGTCCGCCCGTCATCATCGCCACCCTCTCCGGTCCCTCAACCGTCGCCACCTCCAAAATCCCCCCTGCCATTCTTACCGGACTCATTGCATAGCCGCTGCCTCCGCTCTCGCCGTCTCCTATCGCCCTCGCCACCTCTTTGGTTTTCGCCACCTGCACCGTTCTTGCCGCCTTCACCACTCTCACCGCCACCAGCACCCTCACTTTCCTCAGCGTCATCCTCGCTGCCCTCATGGGCTCCCCGCGGGCGGGGTAGGGGCCACGACCTTGTGTTGCGGTCTCTCACAGAAAGGTCCGGCAGAGAACTGGGATCTCCCGCCCGGGTGCCGATTCTTGGTGATACACCGTTAGCAAAGGTGGGGAGGTGGTTGTCTTTGTCCCTCTCCCCCCCCCTGGGCGTAATAACCGGTGGGGTTCCCAGATTGGCTCTTGCCTTCGTTTTGTCAGTGTCCGACGCACATATGTATTGTGGAGGGACTAGTCCCGAGAGCAATGGGCGGCGTAAACAGCTCCGACACCAACCACAAAAGTTGCTAGTTTCGATCTGGCGATTCGGCCTTCTCATAGTGTGTGAGTAGACACCCCTATCGCGTTTTTCGCATTTCGGAATCGCGTTCTGGCGCCTCCAGCTACAGTCCAATTGTGTGCTGTACACACGCGAGGGGGGGATAATGTCCATTGCTTACATTGCGGGGGGGGGGGAATCTCCCTGGTAGAGTTTAAACGTGTGAAGTGGTAGACCACATTTTTTCTATGCCCTCGCTGGCCTACGCATCGTCGCTGTTTCACAGTCCTCGTAGCCGCCCTCCTCGTCTTAATTTGTTTCACAATATTGTGAAACAAATACCTTCCCGTCGTCCTTGCCTAATTCCACTCGCGACCAACACCGCCCTCGTGGCCGCTTCCATCTTCGCCTCTCTCCACGGCACCTTCACCACCTTCGTCGACCCACGCATGTCCTCATCGTTTTTCACCGTACTTCCATGTTGCCGTTCCCCATTGCCCATGTTCACCGTACTCCCAGCCATCCATGTTGCACACACACTCGCCTCGTCGTCCTCCCTAGGACGTGCCCTCAAACGAGCGGGTCGCCAGGTCGTCCCTGAAGCGAGCTTCAGCTACCGTGAGTGACCACAGCCATAAGTGGAGTTTCGTGGAAGTTTCCTCGGTCAAGCAGCGAATGTAACCTCCGTGTGGCTCAGCGTTTCTCAGAATTGACCTCGTCCGGTCTAAGTGCGCCCTCTCGTACGTTGGTGCTTGCGAGCGGGCGGCGGGCTGCCATCTCCCAGCAATTACTCCGATGAGTACGCAAAGCGAAAGTGAACGCACCGGACAGCACAGCGGAAACGCAAACCCCGCTTCAAAGAATGGGCTCTCGGAACGCGTCTAGTATCGATCAAGGACCTCTTGGGGAAGAGACACTGGCGACGGGGGTGAGGCGAGCGCAGGGGAGGGCGTAAAGGAGAGTGGTACGAGCCCGCAAGCCCCGATGTCGCTGCATGTCTCGTTGACCCAGAAATTGTGCAACGACGAGAGAATGGTTTTGTTAATATGATTTGCCAGAAATGTGTCTTTGGCTACATACTGAGCAGGAAACAAATGTCGTTTCCTGTACTTTGACGAGTAACTGCTTAGGAAACTTGATTGATTTTCTCGTTGCACCTTCATAAAAGGTCGTTTTGTGCTTATTAAAGCAGACCATTGAAAACATTGTAGATACTGTAAAATAAGAAAGGAATATAATAGTGAGGAAACAGTTCCTACCTCAATTGTTAAATGATTGACCAGTACTCCTTAGTACAAAATTCTTTTATAAAATCGGTGAGCTTGATAAATAATAATTTATTTTCAACTCTTTATTGAATAACTAATATTTCAGTGTAAGAGGAATAAAGTACCTCAGTCAAGAGACGAAATGTCTTAATGAAAATATTACGTAAAACAATAAATAATTATTTATTTTCGTGAAGCTGCGAATCCCACGACAGAAACTCTCTTGTGTAGGCTTACGTATCCTGCCCCTTAGTTAGTTAATGCCTTATTTTACGTGGCGAGACTCGGGCCATTAGGCCCGCTCTTCCGTCTAACCACGCAAATTTCACTACGCTCCTTTCACCACCTAGCGGAGAAAGGAGGTATTATCTTGGGCGATGAAACAGGGGGAACTCAATTTTGCTCAGAAGCTTCATTTAGGCTTGAGGATCTTTTACATGCAGTAAATATACTACATGGGACAGCCGGCTTTTCTTCCCCTCCGAAGGAAGGCGTACGAAGGATTTTTTCGCCCTTAAAAATCGACGGCTTCGATCGGGTTTGAACCCGCAAACTCGGGTACAACAGTCCGATACGTTAACCGTTATACCACCGAATCCGCAAACCTTCACCCCCTTCACCCCCTTAGAGTTCATTCGCACTAGTCCCTCGCCTCTCTCACGTTTCTGCCTTATTGGAGATTACATGACTGCCACAGTTTCCCCACCCTGCCTTTTCCTCTGCTGCAGTTTCTTCCATTTCCTCTTTCATGAATGTTTATCTCAACCTTTCTTGCGGTTCTTCCATCTGCACAATGTTTTAAGAATAGACTTTCTGTAGCCATTTCGACTACTATGGGCAGCAAATTGACGCATAAGCTACCGAGTGTTCACATTTCACGAATTACACTAATTCAATTTTTTATTAATATAAATTAAAGATCGCAGATAAAAAGACGACGACATGAAGCTGATAAGATATAAAGAGAACAAGTAGTTTACTAACAGCTCTGAATATTCCCTGTCCGTGATTACCATCTCTCGCACAGTCCTCTACATTCGTCCTTCACACCTTAATGTCTCTTTAGTGGTTTCTTTCTCCCTCCCCTTCTGCTTCACCTACAGCATTTACAGAACTTCCTTTCGTTTATTTCCATTTCTACCATCTGTTCATCTACGATCGATCGAAAAAACATCGTGACAATGCTGCTCCGTATCCTTGCTCCATGTCCTCACACAATTCTTGCTCCACAACTCTCCTTTTCCTCAGAGTACTTCCCAGCTGTTACTCTCCTTTTATTTCAATTTCCTTCACCTGTTCATCTACAATCGATCGTAAAATTATCGTGGCAAAGCTGCTCCGTATCCTTGCTCCATGTCCTCACTCAATTCTTGTTTTTCGACTTTCCTTTTCCTCCGGGTACTTCCTTCCCTTACGTTTATTTCCATTTCCACCTTTCTCCTCTCTTTTTGTACTTTTCCCCCGGCGCGGCGTCGCCGCCCCGCGCCCCACCTGCCAGCGACCGCCGGGGGCGGAAATGAGCTGAGCCCGCCCCCGGGGGAGGGGGTGGCTTTCGCCGCGTGGAGCCGCATCGGCGGTGGCTGCAAGCGCCACACCGTGGCGAGGGGGAGGGGGGCGTGACCCTTGCGGGTCGATACAGCGCAAACGATTGAGCCATGGTTACCAAGTCTTCCGCAATCCCGTGGTGATGTTCTCGGCGGTTGATGCGAGGCGGAGTTGCTTCACGTCGTTGATACCATTATAGCGCTGATTTACCCCAAACCCTAGCATGACCAGGGGGAATTAGTGGTTTACCAATGGTTTTTTGTTTTGTTTCTGAAGTGTTTCAAGTTTTTAAGAAGCTGGAAACTATTGATATTGTTCCTGATGTACGTAATTTTTGTTCGAAAAGTGATGCAATTTTATCATAAGTATTTGTTATAATTGGAATTATTACAGAATTTCACGCTGTGGGTGTTTAGAAACGTTTGTAGTATTTTGAGTCTTATGCTTTACTCTATTGTTATGATATGCCGGTCCTTTTTGGCATAAAAAACGTAATAGGTTTTGTCTTCAAGTACAAATATTGTTGAAAAAGTGATTAATTTTATTTGTAGTGTTAGAATTAGAATAGTGACTTCATTGTTTAATTAAATGTACGTAAATATTATTAATTACAACAATTTTATTAACTAAATCGTCAAAAAATCAATAAAATGAAAATTTAAGAGATTTCCTCACACACCCCACAACAATGCACAAGATCTTCATAATTTCTTATTGCTATGGTAAATAATTGATTTAACATAAAGTATAACATGTATTAGTTAAAGCATGCTGTGCACTCACACAAGATGTAAGCGGTTTTGCTTATATGTTGACTTGTTATTGATTGACGACCGATATTGCGATGATAATAGAAGATGATTGTAGTCACTGCCGACGGCGGTGTGTGGGGTGCACGTCAATGCTCATCGTCGGCTGACGTGATTAATCGCCACACCACATTATTTTATTTCCAGGGGCGCGTTTTGAAAATTATCATCATTTGATGTATTTGAAATAGTGCAATAATACGTGTAGAGTAAAATATAAAAATATCCGGTGCAAGTATTAATAATATTAATATTAAATTAAGAAATAAGATTTTCGCGAAATAAGGTGTAAAAAATTATATTGATGAGCTGCTTGATAAAGTAATTACCACGCTCATCTCTCAGCTCCTTCGAGGAGAAGACTGAAGTTTTGTTTCAATCTTCTCAGACGCAAGCATTGTTATTACACCACTACTAAAATAACAAAAAATGTGAAGTTGTAATATTTCTACTCCATCTCGCTCGGCTCATGTTACAATTTTATGTATTCGCTGAAGGAATTGAAGCATACGTATTCTTCATTTAAAAAGCGGCGTATTAAACAATCGTGTACTTGAGTCGTTTGGCGCGGAACACAATGATGTGAGTTTGCATTGATACTGGCTCTGACAATACGCCTCCCAAGCGAAATTCGCCACTGCCTTAATGTAGCTTCTTTACATCTACTTTCTTAAAATCTACTTTACAAATCATAATTCAGTGAACTCTTAGGAATGAGTAACAAATTATTATAGTGGCATTAATACAATGTATTCTTCTTCTGAAACTAATTAATTAGACATTTCTGAAGATAATCATACCCCATCTTAAGAAACCGTACAATAAATATATAAGCCCCCCTTCATTTAATCAAAGCATCTGAGTTAACATTCAGCTTAAAATATCTATGTTTTCTAAAGAATATTCATACTTTTCCAAAACTTCTTACAATTGTCATATCTAAGGCAGAGTTACCGTTCGAAAAGTTTCCGTTCGCCTATATCGATGTAAACATTTGGAAATCAGATTTCGCATTTTGTCTAAAAAAAAAAGACATTTACCAATGCCTGTCGTAACTCATATTATTTTCAAGAATGAAAATACACAAATCTTCATACTACGTTCTTAGTAATAAAAGTAAATTTTCGATCATTCATTGTAAATTCAACTTCTACCACAGTTCTTAGGCCTTCGTATCAAGATGTGAAATAAAATTGCCGATATATATCACCGGTTAAAAAATGACGCATCTAAAAAAACTTTTTCATAAAGTAATGTTTAGAAAATAGTTAATTTTATTAGTAAAACGTTCATAAATATAGTTCTCAAGACAGCTTTAGCTGCGAAGTAAAGAGTTCCGCATAATTTAAAACAGCTCAATTGTGAAATGCTTCACTTACCTTTTCCGCCAACGTAAGACATAGAACTCATGTTCATAGTTGATTTGTAGAACAGGAGCTGCAAGAGGTGATATATCATATAATTGTAGTGTTCACACTACTATATCTCGCACAACTTCTATTAGGTAAAGAAAATGAAGTGAAGCATGTACGTTTAAAAATATGTATAATAATCCTCGGTTTCTTATTTATGAACCATCAAATCGTAAATTATATTTTGTGATTTTTCATTTCTTGTATCGTGACTTATATTTTCTGAATCTCCATGACTTAAAAATATACGCAATACTTTCTGGTCGCAAGAATACAATGTGATGTTTGATATGGACGGCTACATAGAAAGGACAAAATTGTGTTAAAGCATTGTGTGGGTGGTTTTCTTCGAACGACTTAACATTTCATTATTCAACTAGAATTTATTAATTTACATTCCATTTCAATGCGTACAAACGAGTATCGAAGAATGATCTTTGACATTTGAGGCACTCAGTCAGCTTCGAATGCCAAGCGCCTGCGATAGGCAGCCCCCATGACATTAAAGTACGAAGAGCTGCTTTCTGGCCTATCCTCCAGGAATGACAGAAAATGTTGCTAATCTCTCTTAAACCACACACTTGCTTTCCATAGTTTTGCTTGTCACCAAATATATGTTTTGTGGTAATACATCGTATTTTTGTAGCTCCTGAACTATCTTTTCCAATCCAAACTTCTCGCATTTCAAGCTCATTCGCCATCGCCATAATATACATTTTCAGCTCCGTCACGAAGCAGATTTCGGTATCTGAAATTTCGAATTTGCTAATTTCGTCATGTGATGCTAATTTCGTCACTATTACTGGTAGTCAAATTAAAGGGCGTAATGTTTGAAAGATGATCTATCTAGTTAGCTCATTTCGGCTATGACCCATATATTTGAAAAGAAGTTACAAAACCATCTTGTGCCATCTTGGGCATGTGCGAAAAAAGTTTCCGTCCCCAAATTATAGTTATCAATGCGATTTCTAAATAATACAAACATTTTAAAATGTATGAGCATTAGAACTCATTTATTTTTTCGAAAAGAGTAGCATTATCTTCCGTTGTGAATATACCTATTTGGAAGAAAACCTCCTGTCGTAGCTTTTATTTCTCCCGTGAAGGAAAAGCTGGTATCTTCAATGACCCAAAAGTTCACATTCTCGGTCAGATTCGAGTGCCAGTCAATACTATTTGAACCCCAATTTGAAATCAAACGGACGGATTCAAATAGGAACAATTCAGAATAAAATTGAGACCAAACCCATGTTGAGCCCGAGAACGATCAAATCGAGTACATACAAAGATATTAGAAAACAACGTAAATGCAATACATTCCTACTTTTTTCCCTATTTGATCTCTGAAAAACAAAAGGAAATTCATACTTGGTCTTCTTGTTTTCTTTCTTCCTCTCACTTCCCCCTCATTTTGCCTTCCCCTCCTCCTCCTTCGTCTTATCCACTTCCTCCTTGGTCTCTATGCACCTTCTTCGTCCTCTCCTTCTCTTGCTTCCATTTATTCTTCCCTCCTTTTTTCTTCCTCTTCTGTTCTTGTTCTTTTTTCTCTTTATTGATTATACATATATAGATACTCACGTTGCATAGCTAAAGCAGAAAATACTAACATCACACGATTTGTCTCGTTAACAAAAAGCTTCAACGTAATATGCTACATATTTTCTCTTCTTTAGGATATTTCCCCATAATCTGACCTGCCTTTATAAATATAGACAAAGTTAAAGGAAAGGTCTAAATGTAGTGCCCATACATGACTCTGCTCCTGCTCAGACAACAGAAGCCCATCAGTGTTTAGTTAATTATGCCCTATGTGGACATGTTTCTATTAGTGGCCCGCTGTTATCGATCGCGGCGTTGTACCGGTCCAACATACGCACTTTTTAATTGAATAGGACTTCCGAGAAGGGTCTGGCTTTTTCCAGCTTCTCGTTCAATCATCATCTCGATTGTTTGTTCTACCTTATTTCTCCGTCAATTTTGTGATATTTTGCACGCCCTGAAAAGTTTTCCGCCCATCACTGGTCTGTAATGATAACTATTTTCCTGCCCGAGTGCATATAGGACGCGTAGTATACAGGAATTTAAAAATCAAAATGGACGAATAAAGAATTCCGTGTACTACACTTCAATTTTAGAATGGTTGATTGGATTTATCTAATTTAAGAGAATGTAGAATGTAGTATATTATTGGTTAGAGAGTTATTTGATGTATATTTTAATGCACAAATTAATATTTTGAATATTCAGCTTCGTTTTTTCCTTTTAATCATTAAAGTTTCATATTTATTTCACTCTACTACCTACACAGTTTTGTCAGATTTTCATGGATCAGGTTTAATTAAACTGATCTTGATCTCAGTAGTTCGAGAAAAGTATTTATAATTTACTGATATGTTATTGCTTGTCGATTTGGAGCTCGATATACACTGCATAACTTACCTGGACCGAGATACTCGTGGTTAGGAGAGAAATATGAAAACAGTTGAATGACGCTACATGTTCTCTTATGGAAGAATTATGAAATGGAATGATGGGAGGGAAACATGGGATTAAAATGAAGTCAAATTAACATCTCATTAATTAGTAATTTTGTAAATCTGAATTATTAACATTAGTTTAAAAATAAAATCTTGTATGTCCCACGAGCGTTAACAGGTTCTAATGATCTTGGATGATAAAAAAACACTGGGGCCTTTTGTCGCCTTTTGATAATTAGAGCCCTTATAATGACCTTGGCGCATAAATAACTAATTTGCTATGATTCGTTCTAACGCAATTTGCAATTAGTGAACGCACATATTGCTCACTCTGCTAAAGTAATGAGTGCTGCATTTGCAGTGAAAACGAAATGACATAATTCCAATTCGTTTGTTGTTGAATATATTAGCATTATCTTTTTAAGCTAATTTAGACCAGAATGTTGTGAGTATACAACAAAGATTAATCCAGAGAGTGATTGTTCAATTTGTTTTCTTATGAAAAGTATTAAAAGTTTTAGATTTAAATGATGTTTTAAGTGAATCTCTCAAAATTAATTTAATTTCCAACTTAACTTTTCAAAGAGGGGGTGAATTAAACCGATGGGGTAACATTCGATTTTATTTGCCTGGTTTTCTGCTTTCTAAAGGGACGTTCTTTTTTCTCGCCGAAATACTGGATCCGAAACGAGCTTGTTCTCAGGCATGCGTCTTCTTCAGTGACACTACTTCTGCCAGTACTTGCTGACTGCTGTCCTTATTATCACTCTTATATAGTGCCGTTGACGTTCTGTTATCAGACGTGACATCAGCAACATTTGCGTGAGCGCATTCTTCCAGAACGCCAGGTGTCGCCAGGGTTCAACATCGCGGCCTCCCGACACCCTAATGTACATAAAAATTGCGGGATTTGAAACATTCCATGATCCACATCTTATAAATATAGCCAGTAAGTTCAGGCATTTATTTTATCTAAAATAGGCAGGCAAAAAGGCATTTATTTTTACTAAAATTAGCATTCAAAAATGCATTTTTTTCCTAACTAAAGTTGGGATGCAAAAAGTTTGAAAAAAAAATAAAAGTAATTATCGTAAATTTTAGTAATTAAAATGAACCATTTGCACTCTAACTCCAAAATTGAATTTGACAGTTATCATGTAAGGAAAATACATTTCCTTCGTAATCTTCATTCCATATGTCCATCCGGTATGATGGCTACGAATGGAAAAAACATTATACTTTTGTTTTTCATATTTCGTAATCGCCAGCAGTTGGAAGAGTCTACCATATACAGAGATTGGTTTTCAAAACGGATCGGAGGCCGTACTCTAGAGTAAGATGGGATTCCTCATGAGCTAACAAAGCTTGTCGGCATCAATTAAACAATTAAAACCCTTGATTGTATCAGAACCTCCCGTTCAGAGGGACTGTAGTAACATCAATCTCAACTGCAGTAACAAAATCAATGGCTTCCCTGAGCCACCTAAGCCGACGAAAATCACGAAAAGCTTGAGGAATTCCAGAAGTCGAATGTTCCATCCTTGATATGAAAACTGAATATCAAATGCGGCACCGACCGCTCTTTTCTATAGGTCGTATGTTTTATATGCGCATTGCGTGTATAGGGAATTGAAACGCTAAACAATGCACAGTCCATTTCACCGATCCACGGGACGCGCAGTGCAGGGCAGCGCGGGCGCCGAGCGCCGCGCCACAGCGGCGAGGCGGTGAAGTTTCCCAGCGGCGCCTGCAGAGCGCAGCACCTTCGCTTCGCTGAGCTCGGGGTCTCCGGCAAGCAGCGTGCGAGAGCTGCTCAAGGTGGTTGGAGTCAGAGATGCAGGGCTGGATTAAGCCATGCGCATTCCGCGGAGCGACCTTCGTATGGGAACCATCATAATGTAATAACACGATCCGTCCGACAGAGATGGCTCAGAGCATCAACTGATGTCACTACAGTCTCTCTGACCGGGAGGTCCTAGGTTCGAGGCCCGACGGTGGGAGAATTTTCGACACTAGATTGTTAGCTAGGTTGAATTCAGTTGAGCCGGGTGGAAAATTCTAGCGGCCTGCTGCTCTGATCGGTATTTTCCGTCGTTTCTCCGATCAACCTCAGGCGAATGCCGGAGCAGTACACTAACAAACGGGACACGGACCGCGCGCAAACTTTTCTTCCTCTTCTTTATCCTATCCTCACCTCCTTACACATACACTCATACTAACATGCACTTCCCTACCACAAATGCCGGGAGACTGGTCGGGAGCTTAGCAGACCAGCCCTGAGGAAGACTACGAAAAAATGGTCGAAACGTCGGCAACACAGCCTTCGACGCGGCGTCACCCGGACAGCCAAGATCATTCACATGACTCCGGCCGCGGAAGCCTACGACTTCGTTCTTCAACGTACTGATATTTTTTATTGATTCCGCCTTCTAGACCGTAAAGTTATGCCTTTTAACATTGGCTCTTAAAGTGACTTGAAACAGTCTACCAGAAATATTCTAAAATAGAGAGAAAATTAACCATTGAAAATGTTTTTAAAACCTATTCCTTGCGTAGATATCATTTTGAAGAATCAATGTGAGCAATTTGAAAGATATCTACCTTTGAAAATGGGAGAATTTTGCAAAATAATTAGCCTAATCCCGTCCGAAGGAAGCCGGTCGCATGCTTTGGGGAGAATCGGATCGGCAAAGCGCAACTCGGTACCCCGCGCGTGTAACGGCCTTCATTCAAATCGAATGACAACAAATTGGGAGCAACGAAAACATTTTCTGCTCCTGCAAAACATTACTCATTTGATATTAATCAAGTTTCCAGCAGAGCTGGAGCTCGTTCATTAGAAAGAACTATGAATGATTAACTAGTGAGCTGCAGCAGCTACAATGATTATCAAAACCACACGAAATGGTTTTCCATAAAGTATCATGCAGACTGCTCAAAAACAACAAACGAAATACTCTCGTAGAACACTTCACATATTCCTGGATAAATTAAATACTGTTTCAAAAAGAGTGAATACTGCAATAATATAGTATGCTATGTACAGGGGGTAAGTTCTTTTACATACTACCAAGAATATGGAAAAAGCTGCTGTGTCAAAACGAAACACGTCGATAGCAATTACATAGCAAAAAGTAAGATTTCCTATTTGGTAAAATAAGATATAGTTACATTCAAAACTTTCTTGTCACCAGGCACAGCAATGTTTGAACTATTTTTCGACATAGTCACCACACGATTTGAGACACTAGTCATATTGAAATATACCCATCCATATACCCGTCTTGCCGCCCTCAAATTCCTTTAACCTGTTTCCGAATTTCTAATAAATATATGGGCGCCAGGAAATGGTTACGAGAATGAGCTCCCAAATTATATTTAATTAAAACACCGTTGCTGACTCAGTCGGCGGGTTCTTTACCGAAATAATCGTGAATACTTACGATTA
>BLKR01015555.1:0-64146 GCA_011170035.1 Teleogryllus occipitalis
GGGTCCATGAGAAAAATACATACAATATTTGGGTTAAAAACATAAATATTGAATTTAGAAGTGTTTGAACCTGGTTTTCGGTTGATTACGCAAGCAGCGGGCCACACCGGTTGCCCGCCGATAAGCCCTAGACCACGGCACGACAAATGGGTTACCCGTTTGAGCAGTCTTCATGTAGAAAATTTTTCTTGTAGGGTCTTCTCTGGTGACTACCACAAGTTCCAAAATGACGAGGATTTCCCCCCCAAATTATGAACTTTAAGAGATGATTATAACAATTAGCCAAAATTATTTAATTCCTAATAATAGTTCGATATAAAAACTTTTAGATAATTTTTTTAACATGAGTTGCAATATCAATAATTTTTTAAATAAAGTTTATTGTTTACATTGTTTTCAATTAGAAAACGCCATCTCAACAAAAACGTTTGCTTAGCAATGACCGTGCTGGAGAGCCCAGCTTTCATTACGTATCAAATAATGTCGTTCTGCACGTCGATACTGTTCAAACACTACCGCACATGTCGGGAGAATAGTTGAGAGCGTAGGGTTTGCCCTTCTGCGGCAGTGCCCCGCCCGGGGCGAAACCCGACAGCGGAAACCCGCAAGCAAAAGGGTCGATCTGCGACGGATCTCACGTTCTGGCCCACACCCCCTCCCGAGAAGTAATATGGACTAATGACCAAAGTAGTTGACTCGCCTGGAAATAGTATACGCTAATGTCGTGATGACATGATGGGAGAGAGTGTGTATCGGGAGAAATATGAACTCGGTGTTGGTTATATACAAAATGGTTTATTGTAAGTTCCTTTGCAAGTACGTTGCCCTAACAGAGGCTACGCAGCCCAGCACTCAGTCGGTCGTTGCCATGAGGAGGGTGGGGGAAGGGCGGCAGGTAGCGGCGGCAAATCCAGCAGCCAGAAGGCGGTGGCCACAAGGCGACGGCGCAGGCGGCGGCGAAGGCAGATAGGCTGGCGGTGGGTCGCTCGGTTCGGCACGGCGTCGATTCCCGCCTCGGTCAACCCGAAGGCAACCGTAGAGCGGGACGCCGGCGATCACTACCGCACTCACGAAGAGCGGGAAACGAACGAGCACTTCTTTTTTTTTTCATTTTTCCTCTCGCCAGTAGCCCTGGCGAGGCGGGAATTTATTCAAAATTGGGCTTACATTAATCGCTCCAACCTTGCGGTTTGTGGAGCTGCGGGAGGGCTATTACTTAAATAAAGTAACTATAACTAATCTTAATCTAACTTAAAACTATACAATGCCTCTTTGGGCTATTTGTTTTAACTAAACAAGATTTTTAAAATGTGTAATAAGTTCTTTTAATTGTTCGTCTTCTTATGATTTCATTTTTGTTCATTCACTCACTCATTCATGCTTATTCTATATATACAAACTCATTCACTCACACATTCATGCCGCACTTCACTACACTAACACTACACTATATACACGCCCTTTTTTTCGCCACGGCGCCGACTTCACTCAGGCGTCCGTGGCGCCGTGACGTTTTCGAAACCGGGCGGCCCAGGCCCGGCGGGGCGCGTTTCCGCGCCTCCCACGCGGTTTCTGGCTTGAGGAAGCGGCGATCGCCTCCCACGCACTAACTACTCCCCCGCGTCGCACAGCTCAGAGAGCTTGTGCGGGGGAAGTGCGGAACCACTTCTTAGGCCGAGTCCGGTCTTATATACCGCCGGGCCAGTCCATCCCCGGCGTCAGCGGGGATGGCGTTGCCTTAGTTGGTGGGCACCCACAGGGGTGGGGGGGGGCGAACCGTCGCGACGGCCTGGATATCTGGTCGCCAGACCAGCGCAACCCGAGCGGAGGGCGGGCGGTGAGGGGCGCAAAACGGCATCGCCTCACCACGCTAACTCACTCAATAAATGATGATGAACGGATATTTTCAGACTTTACCGCTATATCTACATTGGCTCATCCACGACGGTTCATTTTCCGCATGTGCCACGGCGCTTGGCGGCAGCTTTCGGATCTCCAGAGAGCGAGTTAGTTTTCATCCGGTAATGGGTCGTTATTGGCCCGGGGTGGCAGTAGCGCCGCGCCCCCCCCCCCTCATCAAGGCGACGCTTTGGTCGCGGATATTTTTCCCCTCGTCGATGCGTTCCGGATCGCCGCGTTCTCCGGTCTTCGTTGGCCGAGCGCCGCTCTGAGTCAGGCAGCAGCATTTGTCCCGGGAAAAGGTCGTGAAACTGTTTTTTTCGGGTATCTTGTACGAGGGCGGTCCGATAAGTACTTAGCCTCTCTTCCCGATGGCGCCACTATCGCAAGAGAAATTAACTATCGTGTTGTACAATCTTAGACGGCTATTGTTAAAATTACCTCCAAATCGGACCTCCAAAATAGTTTTGTTACCTCCAAAATTATCTCCAAAAGAGTTTTGTTTTGATCGCGTGTGAAAGTGTGCGTGTCCGTGGATTTTAGGGAAATGAAAAAAGGCCAATATCGGTCGGTGATTCGATTCTAGTTTTTGGAAGGAAAATCGCGTAGCAAAATCGAAAAGCACTTGGATGCTGTGTATGGGGACTTTTCTCTTTCGATGACGAACGTCAAAAATTGGTTTAACGAGTTTCAACATATTGGCAAACCGCTGATTGAAGGTGCGCGAGACTGCTGAGACAGTAGGCATCTCATAAGACCGCGTAGATCATATTCTGCGTGACTTTTGGGCATGAGAAAGCTGTCGGTGAGATGGGTGCCGCGATTGCTCACTCCGAACAACAAGCGCAACTGTGAGACCACCACCCAGCAGTGTTTGACGCGGTTTAATCGCAATCTGAAGGAGTTTCTGCGTCCTTACGTGACCATCGACGAAACATGGATCCACTGGTACACACCAGCGACACAGGAACAGTCAAAACAGTGATCGTTACCCGACGAACGTGCTCCGAAGAAGGCGAAGACTATCCCATCGGTGATGGCCACCGTTTTCTTGGATTCACAAGGTGTGATCTACATCGATTGATTGATTGATTTTTTCGTGTTTCCGGGCGCGTCAACTACTGCGGTCATTAGTTCCGTTAGTGTAGTGCATATTTTTTTCTCGGGAGATGGCGGTGATCTTCCCCCGCTGGATGGCGAGATCCGGCGCCGACCTACCGTTGGCTAGCGGGGTTTCCCCCTAACCAGGACTCTCCCACCAGCGGGGCACCGCCCCAGTCGGGACAAGCTCTAAGCTCCCGACCGGTCTCCCGGAATATGTGGTAGTGTAGTGCATGTTAGTGTAAGTGTGTGTGTAAGGGGGAGGATAGGACAAGGAAGAGGAAGGACAGATCGCGCGCGGTCCGTGGCCCGTTTGTTAGGGTACTGCTCCGGCATTCGCCTGGTGTTGATCGGAGAAACCACGGAAAACTACCGATCAGAGCAGCCGGCCGCTAGAATTCTCCTCCAGACAGCAGCTGAATTCGACCTAGCTGAAAAGCTAGTGTCGAAAGTCCTGCCGCCGTCAGGACTCGAACCTAGGACCTCCCGGTTAGAGGCGCTGCAGTGACATCAGTTGATGCACTGAGCTACCGCTACCGGTGTCTACATCGACTACCTGGTGATGGGCAAAGGGTTTTACTATACCGAATTATTCTTTTTTATGTTATTAATGTTTTTTTAAACGTCCGTCTATCTGTCCGTCTGTTCGTCCATCCGTCCGTCTGTCCGTCCGTCTGTCCGTCCGTCTGTCCATCCATCTGTCCATTCGTCTGTCCGTCCGTCCGTCTGTGAACACTGCTAGCGCCTGAACAATGTGCACAATCTTTTCCAAAGTGAAGAACGACCTGTCGATCTGGCTCTAGTTGAAGGTTTGAGATTTTGAAAAACGTTCTTTAATATTTGGGGGTACTTTATATAAAGACCCCCAGACATTTTCATAATTTTCTAAAAATTGGCCCAATTTTTTTTAAAATTTCTGGTAAGAACAGAGTAAAACACACTTATAAAGGTGGGATAGGTCCGATTTTGACGGTTAACCCTGAAGTTTTGAAAAATGCAAAAGTTTGAATTTTTTCCGGCGTCTCCATACAACTATAAAATTAAAGATAGAGATTTTTTCTGCAAATGAAATTTGTTATCCATTAATAGTTGTATAATAGAAGTCATTTACATTTTTTCGAAAATGTTAGCAGTTTTTGTGCAATAGAGCGTGAAATATTTGCAATTTTCAAAAATACAAAAACAAGATTTTCTCAAAAAACGGTTCCAAATTTTTTGTTTAAATTTTTGGTAGAGTTAGAACCGAATATTTGATGACATAAATGCTATGTTGCTCTATTCTTTTAGTTTTTCATAAATTACAAAAATGTAATATTTTTGTCTTTCACGTCGGAAATATTTACATTAGAGGCTATTTCTACACGTTATTTTATTTATGAGTATGTCAAATAAAGTTTCTCCAAAACAAACAGTTTTCTTTAAAAATGATCTCAAAATTCCGCATTTTTAGATTTTTTAACTCTATTTTCTCAAAAATGGCCCCAGATTCTTTCTTCAAGTTTTTATAATGGATAGTGCTAATTGCACTGTTTAATATAACGTGAAGTTCATTTTGGTGTATTCCTTTGTTTCCCAAAAATTACACAAATATTTTTTAGAAATCTCTCATGCCATGAAAATGAATGTTTCTGTCGATTTGTATACATTATTACATTTGTAGAACGTCAAATGACTGCCAATGAAGTTTTACGAAAACTCAATAGATTCCTGTGAAAAAGAGCTTCAATTTTCGCATTTACAAGAATGCTTAATAGCCATTTTCTTAAAAACGGCTTCAAATTGTTCAATGAAAATAGCCATTTAAAAAGAGGTTTTACTTTTCTTTAATATTCGTAAAATAATATTTTAGTTCCACTGTAAGGAAAACGAAAAGTTGAGAAAAAGTGAAAAAATTTACTTGTGCCATTCTGTTGCACCTCTAGTTATTTTGTCTAATAAAGTGCAGCCTTTTACTTGTCTCAAGAACCTCATCTCAAACGTCTGAAATCTGGTAAAATATTTCTTTTTCATGGTCCACGTCTCGCTTCCATAAATCATGGGGATAACTATTGTTTCATAAAATTTAAGTTGTTTCCTTTCTTGTTTTCTTTCTCAGGTATTTTATTATTGCACCACAGATGTTTTGGAATATTTGGATTTTTATTGAAATATCTTTACTGAATTAAAAAGTAATATCACATCCTAAATATCTAAAATGGCTATTTTTTAAAATTTGTTTTATTTGTTATTATTTTACTTTGTATAGGATGTTTGCCTTTAAACTCCACTACTTTTGTTTTATGAGTTGAGATTCTCAAGTTATATCGTTCACATATATTATTCAATGTATAGTGAGTCCTCTGCAACTGATCCTCACTTTCTTGAATAATTATCTAGTCGTCTGTAAATAATAGTGTATTTACAGTGATTTCGGAGTTTATTTCGATGCCATCTGTAATACTCGGTTTCCATTTTTTCAGAACGTCGTCTACATAAATATTAAATAAACCTGGTGATAGGTGTTAGACAACCTTGTCTAACAACTCGATGAATTTTAAATTCCTCGGATACTTTTCCATTTAAAGCCAACATATCTATAGTTCCGTGGTATAAGGATTTGATTACTTCAATTAAATGAAGTGGAATACCTGTTTTAATCATTATCTTCCATATCGTACATCGATGCTTCGTCGAATGCTTTCTCATAATCTAACATTGATCAGATCCTGTTTGATCTTTCCATAATACAATACTTCTGGGAGTCACACACTCGCCGCGAGCACAACCCATAAATGCTTTAAACCAACGTTTTTTAAATTATCGTGTTTTATTAAAAGTTAATCCAATGATAAATAATGTCGGAGGAAACCATGAACATTCTCATTATTACATTTAATGAATTAGTGATAGAATTCTAATACTGATATTTGGAATAAATTAATTTTTTACACGTGATGTTAGTGATACTTGAAGTTGCTCAATGACCTCTAGCGAACGTTTTCCGGAAGTTTCTCACAAGCTTGCTTACTTTATAGTTGTAAGGCCGGCCTAAACTTCTGCCCAAACACCGACCCAGCCTACTCAATGCGCATGCGCGCCCACTTCCCCGCGCCCCGTCCCTGGCCTACAGCTCTTACAGCGTTAGGCGGACGAGACGGCCTCGACAGCAGCGGGCGGCCGCGAAGATACATCGCATTAAATATGCATAAGAACAGAAACTAGAGGTGCTACAGAATGGCACAGAATTTCTCGTACTAAAGTTTTCTAATTTCCTTTTTGTGGACTGGTACTGTACAGTCTTGCCCCTCCTTCTTGCCTGCTGCCATCTATCGTCGCCCAATTTTTTTTTTTTTAATTTTCTCAACTTTTCGGTTTACAAGTAGTAGAACCCTAATCTTATTTTAATAATATTGAAGAATACTGAAACCTCATTATAAATTGCAATTTTCATTAACAAATTTGGAGCCGTTTTTATGAAAATTGTGTTAAGAGTTATTGTAAATGTGAAATTTGAAGCTCTCTTTCACAAGAATCTATTGAGTTTTTGAAGAACTTCATTTGAAGCCATTTAAGGCCCTTTTACTCACAAATGCAATGATGTATACAAATCCATTAAAATGTGCGTATTCACGGCGTGAGGGATATTTTAAAAAATACATTAGAAATACAAAAACAAACAAAAGAGTACACCAAAATGAACTTTACGTCAAATTAAACAGTGCTATTACCAGCCTCCCTTGCAAAAGTTTGAAAAAAAATTGGAATCATTTTTGAGAAAATGGCGTTTGAGCATTTCTGAAAATGCGGGATTTTGAGCTAGTGTGGCTTGTGGCTTAGGAGCTAGTATGTTCACAGACGAACGGACAGACAGACAGACAGACAGACAGGCAGGCGGACAGACAGACGGACAGACAGACGAATAAATAGGCGAACAGACAGACGGACAGACAGACGGAGAGACGGACAGACAGACAGACGGACGGACAGGCAGACGGACGGACAGACAGACGGACGGATAGGCAGACGGACGGACAGACAGACGGACGGACAGACAAACGGACACACGAACAGACAAACGGACAGACGGACACACGGATCGACGGACACACGGTCACACGGACAGACGGACGAACGTTTTCAAAAAAACAACTTTTTCGTTATTAGTGGACTCCAAAACATTTATTTCCATTGAAATCTCGAAATTTCGCGATTTTCCGCAGCATTACATAACTTTCTCTATACTACGTATATTAATCCGTATATACGTATGTATACGAGAAACTAATTAACTTGGTGCGCGTGCGTATAGTATTAATTGGCTAAAAAACATTATGTATTTTCAATTTTCTTTTTTTAGAGAAGAGACATTTCTCGCCTTTTCTTGGGGATAGGTCAACTTACTCAGCCTATCCTGACGTTTTCACTGCTCATGGCCGCAATGCCGGGACGTTGCTGGTAGGTACGCGAGCTGTGGCGCCAAACACAAACCTATTGTAGGAAGTTGATTGATTATACAGCTTCATTAAAGAAATCATAGATGATTGAATATTTCCAAAAATAAAACATTACGAACAATATCTCTGGGTTGCGGCTTGTTACTTGCCGCATAATTCAGTATTATAAGAGTAAACTACAATTCGTTATCGTCAACCGTTTAGAAGTTATGTGGGTGGTACATATAATCAGTCCTATTAATATTCGGGCAAATGTGAATTTATCACGTTTTGTAAATTATTTGATTATTTGAAGGGAAAACATCAGTACAATAAATATAAATTTTAATTTATTCTCACTGAACAAAAGGAAATAATATTTACCTAACAGTAAAAAAATATTGTACATAAACTTGTACAAATCTTACACGATATGTAATTTTACAGCCACTTTAATATTCGGGCAACAGAGGAATAGGTGATAAATTTCCTCCCCCCATTTTTGTCGTAATCTTTCTTTTAATTCTTTGTTGATCGAATGTTGTATTTGCGAATCCTAATTTTTAATTCATGCCAATATTCTCAATAGGATTCATGTGTGGGGATTGAGGTGGCGTATCAACAACCTCAGGACAATTATATACGTAGACGTCATTCCCCCTAAAAATCGAGACATATTTCGGGTCATTGTTTTGATAAAATTTAAAATAGATTCTAATCTTCAGTTTTTCTGTGCTACTGTGAAAATTGTTCTTCAGACAGAGGCGGCTCGTGGTCATGCCATTAAGGTGTGCAACATTTCTCGTCTTTCTCCCTTCCTCCCACTCTCTCTCTCTCTCTCTCTCTCTCTCTCTCTCTCTCTCTCTCTCTCTCTATCTATCTATCTATCTATCTATCTATCTATCTATCTATCTATCTATCTATCTATCTATCTATCTATCTCTCTCACACACATACACACACATTTACACACATTAACATTAATAATGACAATTAAACACAAATCATCTTATGATGTCTGATAACATGCCGAACAATTCCATTCCATTGTTTCTTTTCAGCAATTTTTTTCTGTGGCTTTTCCATTGAAATAATTGATTTCTTACGTTTCATATTTTTAACGCTATTCATTGTTAGTTGCACAAACACCCTTGACAGAAAAACGACCTCTCTGATTTCGGTTTCTCAAAACACATTGAAACGTAACCTAATACTTACGTTTACAAAATACACTTGGGGTTTGAATACTTCGGAATGGTTCTGTAATTGCAACTCACATGAAAACACAAGAGAATACACGTATTATATACAATTAACATTTTTATGAATGTAACACTGCACAGCAATGCGTTCGCGTTTCGGCCGCTAGTGTGAAAGCTCATTTAAGTGAAGAGATATCTCACACTTTCTTCGTCCAATGTCACTTCTGTTAAAAACTTGTGCTACTCGAGTGTTATATCTTCGAGACACGTAAGGGTATTTCCCGAGATCGCCACTGCGCCTGCGCCGTAGAACGCGCATGGCGGGCGGGCTGCTCCAGCCCTCCATAAGCCACCGTAGTTCCCCCTCCTTCCTCATAGCCCCGCGGCAGCCTAGGACGCCGTTTCGTCGGTCGCATTCTCCGAGTGTGATCCGGCAGGCTTTCACGAAAGAAAGGCGGACGGACCGGCAATCGCAGCTTCCGAACGGCGCGTGTTTTGAAATACCATGTTTCGTAAATGCTCTGAGAGGACTTGTATTCCCCTGTTTTTAAGAGATGTTGAAAAGAAATGGCACCGAATTAATTTCGGTGTGCACATGCGAACGTGCGAATACCCACGAGCCGCTACTGTCTTCAGAATATCCAGATACTGCATTTTATCCATGGTATCTTGAATAAAAAAATTCTCCCACTCCACTGGCGGCTATGCAGTACCAAATCATCGTGTGCCCTCTTCTATGTTTTACTGTTGAAGTGAGATTCTTACAATTCGGTGAATCAGTTTGCTTTCTCCACTCCATTCTCCTACCATCTCATCCAAATAACCTCAAATTTACTCTCGTCCACAAAGACCACACTCTTTCACCATTCTTCGTCTTTGTCGAACCTCTTCTTTCTGTTTGCCTCGCTGATGAAAGATTTTTCCTAGCTACTCACCCGTTATATGCCGCCTATTTTAGAACTGCTTCCTGATGGACGGACATGCTAATTGATGTACGCAGTTCTACAGACAGCTCCCGTGCACTGACACTGGGATCAGTGGCGAATCCTGAACATTATTTTAAGTATACCGCATCTTGTGGAAGCTACCTCTACCGTTGTCTTATTTTGAGAGTTTCTGAAACCCCAATCTATGAAATCCCGTCCTTAATAATTGTTCTATAAGACAATTACACAAACCACTGACTTCTGGATCATTAACACTCTCCAATTTTACAAAAACTTGAGAGAAGCGTAACTTACGAACGACCAGAGAAAGACTGTTCACAGCAATATTTTGCGGTGCCTACCGACCGTCCGAACACACATTCTCTCCTCTCCCCACCCTTGAAACATGAGGAGCCCTAGTTTATTGCGGGTGACATGCGGTGCCTTCGCCTGCGCTAGCAAATTCTCTGGACAGCACTGAGAACTGTTTGAAGCTCCTCACTCCACCGCAATTCATAGAACTAATGGATGCGGAAGACTGACAGGCTCTCGGCAGCAAACCAGAGATATTTTTTCGCATCTGTTTTAAAACTTTCAATATCTCAATAACTTTTTAGAGGATTACCAAACTAATGAAATGTTTATTACACACTTCCAATTACTAAGTATATCGGCGGTATACGCAGTGTATCGGAGAATTTGCCACTGACTGGGTCTTTTCTTCACTGCTTTCAATAGCACGCGTTCTTTCCATTTATTGTCTTTAACTGGGCGTCCTCTCTGTAGTATGGTTTCAATCTCTGGAACCTCTGTATCATGTCATTAACCGTACTCTTACAAATATTTAGCATTTCTGCAATTTTTCTTTGCGTACGGCCTTTGGCGTAATGGAAAATTACCAATTGTCGCTGCTCGAACGTAGTGTTTCCATTTTTTGCGGCGTATCTTTCTTAGATGAGCTATTTCTGACGTCTAAACAGTTACTGAACTAAACTGTGATATTTCGATTCATGTGTAAGTTTTCACTCGGCCAACTACTAGCAAAGATGAAAATTATTTCAAATTATAACTCGCAGAAGTACCCGAATATTAAAGTGAAGTTACATCCTTCCTTCCGAATACACCCATTGTGTTTTTTAAAAAATCTTTGGATTTTCAGTGTTCTAGTTGCCAATATCATCAGGGAAATATGTAAACGTTTTGTATCGAAATATTTTCTGTATTATAAGTGAATATGCAGTTAAAAATCAGTTATGGAGAGGAAACGGGGCTTTGTCCGAATATTAATGAGCGACCGTAATTGGTGAACACCCGGTAAAAATTTACTAAGTATGTGTGCGTTGGGTGCAAGTGTGAACAGTCGTATCCACTACAATCGTTCCTTTGATAGCAAAGAACGTGCTGGCCGTAGTCCAACATGCGTGCTGTATACATTTCGCATGCGAGTGACGGAAGTTTGAATTAGCCTCGCAGTAGTGACGTCATTTGCAAAACTCCTGGAATTGGTCTTGAATACCGGAAAGTGGGCCGCTATCACTCGAGGAAGACGGGCAGGCGCCTGCTTATCTCAGTCGCCGGGCGATAGCGGGGCATTCCGACGCCGCCTCCTCTGCCGCCGCCGCCGCCGCAACCAGTGCCAGAGTGCAGGCGCCGCCAGCGCCTCGACAGCCCAGCAGCCGGCGAGCCACGCCCCTCGCGGATTCCTCTCCACAAGCGCAGGTGCGTCTCCGATGGGGCGAGCACGCAGACGGCGTTAAGCCTGTGTTAGAGAGGTAGGGAGTTCATAGCTCGCAGTTTGATAACCACGAAATTAATTTTTTTTTGGTATTTACGTCTGTAAACACCCGCTTAACTCCTCAGCAAACAACCATTTAAACAACGCATTAAGTTAAGCCTATGTTAGAGAGGGAGGGAGTATATAGCTTGCAGCTCGATAACCAAGAAATTAATTTTTTGTTAGTATTTACGTCTGTAAACACCCGCTTAGCTCCTCAGAAAACAACCATTTAAACAACGCATTAAGTTAAGCTAATTTAAGTTAAGTTAATTATGTTAGAGAGGGAGGGAGTTCATAGCTTGCAGTTCGATAACCAAGAAATTAATTTTTTGTTAGTATTTACGTCTGTAAACACCCGCTTAGCTCCTCAGCAAACAACCATTTAAACAACGCATTAAGTTAAGCCTGTGTTAGAGTGTGATATTATAAATTTGTCACATAAATAACTGTAAACTATTATTATTATTATTATTATTATTATTATTATTATTATTATTATTATCGTATCGGCTATTCTAACCACGTTACACGTTCGCTTAAGAGGCCAAATCGTATTCCATTCTGAAGGGTGATTAACGTGTCATTAGGGGGATCAGTTTTGCGGCTGTATCCTATGGTTAGACAAGAATGTTAAGCCTTGAATTACAAGGTGATAGGGTGATGACGAGAGCTGAAGACACAATCACAAATACAACCGTGCCTAAGCAGGACTCGAATGGACAACCTCCTGGGCGCAGACGACTGCTGCTCCAACCGCCTGCGCCACAGGGCTGGCCTGTTGTTGTTGTTGTTGTTGTTGTTGTTATTATTATTATTATTATTATTATTATTATTATTATTATCTTATTTCTTTTTCTTATTACGAAATGGGCTGTTTTCAAACAGAACTACGCGCTGTTCCATGTTCAGAATATTTTTGGGAAGTGTAAGTGCTGTACAGTTTTTAACAAGCTTTTACTGACTAGATCTTCCGCCGATATCATGAGTAGGTATGTTTTGGTAACATTCCAAATATATCTTAGCTTATGAGATAAGTTTTCATATTTCGAAATTTTTTCTATTTCTTTCTGTTTGATATCATTTCTTCTGTTTGATATCTATCTCTTCTTTTTGTCGATATCAGGCCTATTGTGATCGACAGTATGGCCAGTTAGAACCGGTCTGTCCTTGTACAAAAGTGTGTAACTTATTCCCAGGACTGTAGCAGGTGTGTACTTATAGAATGGCAGTGCCGATTCATCCAATAAATGACGCTATATTACGACGTCCCTGTGCACGATTTTCGCAACTTGATTATGCCTTCCCAAGTAAGCACTGTCTGAGAGAGAAGAGCATGCAGTGTGATGTGTTCTATAGTTTCTCCCACAGCATCACACTTCCTACTATTATCCACTACATCCTCTTTCAAACAATGCTTTCTATAGTTTCTTGTCTTTATAACTTGTTTTATTATGTCTTAAATTGACATAATAAAACCCTTGGTCTCAGGATATATCTGTTTCTCTAAAAGCCACTCCACCGAGGAACGACTGTCTACATCATCCTGACCGAAGACTTTTGGGTATCGTCAATGAATTTCTTGTTTACCTTCGTTCAAGTTTGTCTGGTGGGTAGAGATATTTAATTCATAATTTCGTTCATGGAGATTCAATGGAGTGAAGTCGCACTCCCTCATTAACAGTTAATTTCATTAACACGCCGGTAGAGTTTAAGAAGACCTTTCGCATTTTTCCCTCTTGTCTTAGGCAATGCGTTTTCATATTAACTAACCCTCTGCCTCCCATTATTCGGGGTAGATATAATTTTCTTACTGAGGAGTTTGGATGAAGACAGAGGAATTTATGTAACAGCCTTCTCGTCGATCTGTCCAACTCCTCCAGGCTAGATTCAGTTCACTTAACAATACTAAAGGAGTAATTTAGGTTCGGCACAGCCCTAATGTTGATAGCTGAAATCAGATTACCCCATGATAAGTAAGTGTTCAACAATTTTATCAGTTGCTTTTGATATTTTATTCGAAGTTCCTCCTAGATACGACTACGGTCGAGTCAATGATTCTGATGGACCAAATATCGATAAGTTTCTTCAGATGGTATCTGTTTAATATCACAGAAAATTTGGTTTGTGTTTTGTGCACTTCCTTCATGAATATTTATTATACCACATTGATCAAGATCGAACTTTGTCCCGATATTATTGCTGAACATTTTTGCTACATTTATAAGCAATTCTAATTTATCATGCGTTTCGGCGTAGAGCTTTAGGTCATTCATGTACAGTAAATGGGTTAGTCTTTTTGTGTTTTTCATATTCAATCTATAGCCACATTTAGTGTTGTTCAAAAGAGTTGATAGTGGATTTAGAGCTGCACAAAACCATAGGGATGATAGGGAATCGCCCTGAAAAATATCTTTTGTACATCAGCTTTTCCCGAGATATTACCTTGGAATCGTATATTTATACGCAATTTATTCATTAAATGTTGAAGAATATTTCTTACATTTGGACAGATTTTATAAATATCCTGTACTTTGTTTAGCCACTTGTGAGGAACGGAGCCTGACTATAATCAGTATAACAGATGTGGAGAGTTCTTTCCTTTATTTGAGCTTGCTTTAAGACAACAGAATCCATGAGTTAATGTTTACACCTCATAGCTCCCTTAATGCATTTTTTCTGTTCTTCTTCAAATATGTTATTCTTTGCACATTGAAGGTACATTTTCTCACCAATAACAGAGGTGAGGAGCGTATATATGGTTGATAAGCATGTTATTGCTTTATAATTCATTGGATTTTGTTCGTATCCTTTTTTGACGATTATAAAAGAGTCACCTTCACTTAAATAGACAGGTTTTTTATTAGGGTTGTTCAGCCCATTAGTGAAACAGCGTGCAATGCTTTTATGAGCGTGAGTGAAGTACTTCAACCAGAAATTTTGGTTCCGTTTGGTCCACGAGATTTCCAATTTTGAGTCTTTCTTATGGCACTCGCAATGTCTTTTGCTGTTATTTCTTTTAAGTTCATTTGGGGCAGTTTCTCGAGTTGTTTGTTAATACTTTTAATTCATGATCCGGATTCATCGAATCCACTGGTTTTAGCCCATTTAAAAATATTTGTCATTTATGTTGACTCGCTGCTTGTTTGAATCCGATTTCAATTTTCTCAGAAATTCTTTTTGACAGAGTCTGAATTATTATTATTATTATTATTATTATTATTATTATTATTATTATTATTATTATTATTATTATTATTATTATTATTACTTTCTCTTTTCTCAATATTCATTGAGAACCATTCATCTATTCATAAGACTTAGGCTCTGACAAATGCAACTGGTTATGACAGATCTGAGGAAAGACGGAGAAGAAATTCATCTTTGTCCATCGTTCAATTTAAGTGTTCGCACAATATGGCAAGTCTACTGAATTAAAACTTTTTGGATGGTGATGCAGATTCCTTTTCTTAATTCTATTTTTCTTATTTCCTATTTTTGTAAGACCTGAATCAAATTGGTCCGTAACAAATCCTGAGGCTGAGATGATTATTGGCTTTTTGTCAACCTTACTCAGTTGCCAAACATGTTGGATTTCTGCTCCCAAATTCTGGTATTTAGAAATATCTGATTCTGTCTTATTGAGATTGTTAGTATACACCCTTTATCTATGATTGTTGCATACTTTTCTTCTTTATTGCTAACTACTATGTCCGGGCGATTATAATCCGCAGTTTTATCAGTGACAATAGGACTATCTCAGTAGAGTACTATTTCACTATTTTCTACAACCGGTCAAGGTGGGTATTTCTAAAATGGTGAAAGGTTTTCAATTATTCTATAATTTGATGCCAATTTTCTATGGATTATTTTAGCTACTTGATTATGCATACCTAGATATGCAGTGTTGGCAAGAACTGGGCATCCTGCAATCACATAGTCGATGGTCTCATTTGGTTGATTACACATTCTACAGACATTTTTTATACTGCTCTTCAGTATGTTTTTATCATAATTGCGTGATTTTATTAACCCATCTTGAATTGCTATTATAAATCATTCAGTTTCAAGAAACAAATATCCCATTTTTAACCACAGCAGAGAAGTGACATATGCAACTAAGATCTAATGGTTTTACTTCTTCTTACAAAAAAAAAAAAGAGCTCATATAACCACCATTTGGCGCTTTGGAGCGCTTTAGTAGTATGATTTAACAACAAAACAATTGATTAGCCCTAAAAGTTGCAAAAACATGCTTCCAGAGGGCGTCAACATGACTGCGCGCACGAACCCGACAACAATGAGCGATCGCTATGTGCACGAAATTAATCTGGCAGTTAATGGGCTAAAGTCAATTACAGCAACTGCAGCTGCATACAAGGCAGTATGAATATCTGTCGAGTTCTTTAATTGGTCAGCAACCTGAGGTATTACCTGATCAGCTTGATTATTAAGAACATTAGTCTTTTTGGTAAAGACCAACTTTAGGATTTTAGGCCTACCAAGAGGATCTGTGTCTCGAAACAGAAATATCCTACAAACTTTTCAGCTGTTTCCTTATTTATTCTCAAATTATTTATTGTCTTTATTCTAGTCTCGTTATTATCATCAGTTTGATGGTCTTCTACAGCTGCCTGAAATTCATTACCCTCTTCTCTACGTATTTCATCAATTTCGATCTAGATAAAGATACTTTCGTTTCATAATTACGTTCTTACAATCGGCTAGGTTTTGGTCAGTCAAGTTGAATTCTGGGTAAGTTTTAGAAAATTCAGAGTGGAGTTCGTGTCTCAAACCCAGTAAGGGCATGACATTCATTTATGCGCCTCTACATTCATTTATGAGCAGGTAAGTGAAAATAACTTTTTTATTCATTTCTCTGCTCCATTTAATTCTATTGGCTGTTTCATTTCTTTTGGAGGCATTCCTCTTGGAACGCAGTCCAGATGAAGTACACGCATTCTCCTCATTGGAGTTGGAGTGGGCATTGCCATTTTGATTGCTTACGTTGTCATCATCGGGCGGGCGTTCCGTGCCTGGAACAGCCCTACTCCCTGGCACATCCGAGGCTTCATTCTGTACGAACTGCTCCATATCAAACCGGTACTGCATTTTATAGCTCTCTGTCAGCTACAGGGGAAACTAGGTAGGAAAATGGGGTTATTAGGGAACGATGAAACGAAGGATGACACACTGCTCGATCTACCTGCCAAGATACGGGGTAGAGGGGACAGATACAGGTGCGACGGGAATGAATTACTAGGTAAAGGGCAGCGGTCAGATGCTCTGGTTAGTCGCCTCTTACGACAGGGGGAGATCCCGTGGTGCTGGGGGAGGATCAGCATTATGCTGAACCCAATCCCTCAGGGCTACTAGTCCTGGGGGGAAGGAAAGATCGCGCGCGTTCCGTAGCCCATTTATTCGGGTACTGCTCGGGCATTCGCCTAGTATTGATCGGAGAAACCACAGAAAACTCCCTATCAGAGCAGCCGGTCGCTAGAATTCTCCTCCAGACAGCGACTGAATTCGACCTAGCTCACAAGCTAGTGTCGAAAATCCTGCCACCGTCAGCACTCGAACCTAGGATCTCCCGGTCAGAGGCGCTGTGGTGACATCAGTTTTGAGCTGCTTCATGATAATGTCGTGTTCTCAATGCCTGATCTTGGGCAGCTATTACAACGGTTTCTGGCTTTATTCTTGCCCTTTTACGCCACATAAATGATTGATCTTTATTGAACTGCACCTTGTCCATTCTTTTTAGATATAGTCTTTGGAGTGGTTTGTCTCTCCACGTTTTCTTTAATATTTTCTGTCTTACATTTCACATTAAATAGCATCAGAAATTCTAGATATGTGTTATTCTGCAAATCTTGCATTTTTTCTTCGTAACGCTTCTTGCTACTCTTGCAATGCGTCTGTTTCCAATTCTTTGGTCAGATTTAATGACCAGCTTCATTATTGGGCCATCTTGGGAACAGACTACTTACTTTCCCATCCCGACTACTGCATTGTGCCAGGAGCAACGAGTTAGAATATACATCATAAAGAGGCTGACCCTATGGTTTCAGCGCTCTTGGTGGACGCTTGCAGAACTAGGGACCGCCATGGTTTTTTCCAGTCCAGACATATTGTTGTGGACTGGAGGTGGCGTTTAGAACTGTTGTTATACTGAATCGATGTGTTGTTTGAATCAGATTTTTTTTCTAGATTGATCTCGTCTTCGTTCAACAGTATTTAAATTATATTTAACTATATTAAAATAATATTGCATTTAGTTGCTTTTTTACTTTATCCTTACTTTACGTTATCGACAATTACTCAGGTCTGTAAAAAGGTTTTTCTGTCGGCTGTTTCGGTTCAGTTGACTGATTATTACGTTTTGTAGTGTTGTGAATTCAGAAATGAGTTGTGCTGGGACGAATAAACGGGTTTTCCAATAAACAGATGATCATCCTTCAAAAAATAGCATAAAGCAAGTATTTTATTTATTTAAAAATAGTATCTCATTTGCACAGATGACGACAAAATTAACATCACACTCAATCGGATTGCTTGTGAAATCATTTTTTAAAACTTTAAACTTATTTTTGAAATTTTCTCCTTGCATGTGGCTTCCGGAAGATCCATGTAGACCTACAATATACAGCAGTAATCAGTCATTATTGTAATACTTCTTTTCCCTTGATACCTTATTTCAATTTCTTTTATATCTTGATGGTAACACTATATTCTCCTTGATCTTCACTCACTGCTCCCAAAATTTCATGGATAAAGTCGAAGTGTGGATTGAGAAAATGGGCTTGAGTTCATGGAGCAAGCTTTTGGAATGCTTTCAACATTGTCCCCATTTCCTTGTGATTTGGGTCCTGTTGGTTTCCCAAAATTTTTTGACAGCAGTAAAGGCATATCACACTTCTTTTTCAGTTGGAGTTCAAATGTCTGTCGGATATGAGTTTTATAATATTCGGCCAAACACAAACGCTCTCTTTCAGTTTTGCCAGCGATAAACCTGGAAATTTGGATTCCAGATACTTGAAAAGAGTCTCAAAAATTGCTTCATTATTCCTAATTGTTTTTGTAGAGATAGTAATAAATCCATCTCAGGGGGTTCAGGACCTTCTTTTTATCAACAACTAGGCTTCTTGGTAGTCAATACTTTTGTTCCAGTTATTTTGACGGTCTGTACCGTCCCTTAAACATAGAAAACAAGGGCAGTTGGTGGACCGCTAACCTACTTTGAGAAACCCAAACTTTATCTTGGCCACGAAGTCCCAAAATAAGCGAAATAAATTTTCTTAAGAGAATACTATAATAATAATATTCAACTGCTGCACTTTCACCCTGGATTTTCCACATATGAAACAGAAACTGTCAGGCGAATTTATACACCTTTTTGGAGGTATTGCCATAATTGGGAACCCACAATAATACCTGGATGAAATGAAATTAAAAATTGTGGAGGAATCAGAGAACAAGTTAATGCATGCATGAATATGTGTGGACAGGCCCTTGCAAGCACACTCAACAGTGCAGTGATCCCCCCTCAGGACCCACACGTGTGTTTTCATGTTTTTTTGGGGAGCACTGGCAGTAAAAATAAATTTGCTTTTGCATGTTCAATCTTTTTCCAAAATGTGATGAAGAAGCAGATAAAATTATGAAAACAGCTTTTTCGTTGCAGATCTTTGTTATTAATGACTACCGTCATGTTTATCGGATATAATTTATATTTACCGCCGTATTTGTGATCTGTTTCTTTGCTTCTTATTGCAATAACATTCACTTTCTGACATTACCTAACTACAATAACATGTCAATAGCTTCCATTCTTATGACAATAATCGATGCAGGAAGTAACATGTTTTTAGGTTTCTAAATTCGTTCTTCTTACTTAATGTGATTTCGTTTTTAAATGATTGGTTTTTGGTCGTGAGAACACAGAGTAAAGAATTTATATTACGTTGCTCGTGTCCACCCGGCTTTAAACACCGTTTTATGAAATACTCAAATATTTGTTCAGAGGGCGCTGCTTTGACGCATAGCTTCAATTTGCTGCAACACATGACTGCTTTGTACATGGTTTCGATTTCCTGCAAAGATGGCGGCGCTTCCGCCACTCTGTATGGTATACTCTAACTCTTTGGCCAGGAGGCTTTAATTTGTCTGAGGTCTCTTCCTTGTTCCTTACGTGACACATTGAGTCTAAGTACATCAGCTCGAGATCAGACGATGCATTGTAAGCAGTTTTCAGGAAGAAAGCAGGCTCATTCCCATAGAAACCTTATTGGTCTAACATTACAACGTTCGAAAGGAGCGGGAATGTAAATTGCAGAATAGAGTAGAATCAAATGAATATTGGAATTTTCAATACTAAATTATAAATAAAATAACAGTTATTTTGCATATCCATTTGATCCATTATTCTCATTTGCATATCCATTTGATCCAAATATTCTCCGAATATTTTTCTTGTGGCCCATAGTTGGCGGGACTCCCATGTGTTTCATTAGCTTCAAATTAAGCGAAAACTACTAACTTTTACAAAAAATTGTACATATCCTTTTTTAAAGAGTTAATATTGCGACAGACGTTATCTGAGGCAAGAATCTCTAGCTTCAATTTTAATGTTTCAATTTCTTTTGCAATTTTTGAAAAACCGAGCAATACCCGAAAATGGGACTAACACCGAATTATTTAACGTCCCTTATTACATATGTGGAGAAAATGTATAGAAAAAATATCAAGTGGTTTTTCAGAAAAAATATTTATTTTCAATTTGCATCCATTTCGCGCAAAATTACAGGAAAATTACTGGTGTTTTCGAAAAGTTGAACATGGCCTTATTTCAAGATTTGTCTTTAAGAAACCGATTTTATTAAGGGAAAAATCTATATCTTTGATATTGTTGTTGTAGGAAGACAAAAAAAATTAAATGTGTGTAATAGTCGAAAAAATCAGGGATTCCAAAGTAAATGAGACTCTTGTTTTAAACGTCCTTTGCACTATTCAATAACAAAATTTAATCAAACAATTTGGAGCCTTTTTTAAAATGTTGAAAATGTCCAAGGGGCATATAAAATACCTCTCAAAATTAAAACATGTTTCAAATGTCAGCGGACGCGACATCAGCTAAAATGATTGGGGAATATCAATTTCGGAGAAATTCGGCTAAACAGTTTATGCGCTTGTGTTGTGAAGACGAACAGAGAGACATACGTCTTGCCGTGAATTGATTTTGCGGCATGAAGGACGCACAAAACATGGATTCTGGCAACACCACGTGTTAGAGGATTTTTTTTCTATACGTAGTAACTGTGTTTATCCACTTTCTCGTTTCCAGAACCCGGCAATAAGAGTTTTTGTGTCGAACATTTGCTATTTTCCAGCGCACTGTTACAATACATTCTCTTCTTACGTTAGTAAGTGTGATAAAGTAAATACAGAATCATTGACGTTATCATCACAATCTCAGGCCCTTTTCCACTTTCAAATAGTTTTCCTATTAATGAAAATTGCATTCACTAAATGATTTAGGTGGGTTCTGTGGCAGAAACGAAATAGAACGTGGTACGTTACCGTCAAATCCTTTCCTTCCTCATAGTCGCTTCGTTGCGAGAAGTTGGTAGCGCATGACCTTGCACAATTGGCACTTCAGCGGAGGGGGGAGAGCGTCGGCAGCTGCGGGCGGAGCAGTCAGTGAACGCGAGCCGCTACACGATGAACACAGACGTTCTTGTATCCCATACAATTTACCTTTCACTCTATCGCCATCCACCAAATCTGATGTAATTGGTGACTAACAATGTCAAACATTATAAACAACATAATGTTGACTGTATTTCATGTTTATTATGACTTTGGAAGAATTGAATGTGTTCCATATTCATTATTAAAGGCCACGGGGACCATGGCATTGCTTGTTAAAACATAGTCAACATCATCTACTCTTCCGCGAACTTGTAAGATTGGTACAATTTTTATTAATGTCTTCATCCAGTCAACAACAGGTATTTCTCTTTTTTATGATGTATGATCTTAATTACATTTTTTTTCGGGAAAGCATGTGATCTGTGATGGTAGCTTTGTTCAACTGAATATCGCAGTAAACATTGGCCAGCTATTGTTAATAAATCATCAAACTGTTAATGAACCCAAACTGATGTTCAATTTGTATTTAGTGCTTAAATTATTAAAATTAGTGAATCCGATTAATGGTGTGTAAAACTTGTTTGGTTTATTAATTTATTCAAGAAATGTTTATTTTGAAATTCACTTTATTAGGTTTCATTTAGTACTTTACAAATAATGTAAATTAATTAATCTACTAAAAACAGTACATATTCTCAAAGCTGTTACATTATGCCAAGTGTCACAATTTGTATGGCTGAATTATTGTTCATTTTCTACATATTCTTAAAGATGTTAAATTTTGTTAATTCTCACAATTTTCTGGAAAGAATTATTATTATTTTACATATTCATAAACGTGTTATATTTTGTCAAATCTCGCAATTTGTGTGAAAGAACAATTATTTTGTTTTTTCAATATTGTTAAAAGTGTTATGTTTCGTTAACTGTCTTAATTTATATGGAAGAATTAACATTTATTTCCTAAACACTTTTAAAGGTGTCGTAGTTTTGAAAGTAATGTTGTTGGGGGGAAAAGTGTTTCATTTGTTATTTTCTCAATACATTTCATTTGTAAGTATTATTAATATTCATTCCCTTTAACATTATCACCTTACAAAGTTCTTTATAAGAAGAGAGAGTTATGTAATCTGCGCCAGAAAACCACGAATTTTCGGCAGAAACATTCTTATTGCCAGGCCTCCTTATGAAAAACGGGATAACTGGTATATTTAGAAAAAAATCCTCTAACATGTGGTGTAGGGGAAAGGGAAAGGAAAGCAGTGCAGGAAAAAATCCTCAATCCATGTTTGGTGGGACATTGATGAAAAAGTGACTGTAAAAACCATTTAAGCTAACAGCCCCCAAAACCAATCTCAACAAAACTATTTATGGACTAATTATGGGCTAATTAAGTGCCCTATTCCCGAATTTTAGGCTCTTTTGGATTTCCCAAAATCGTGGGCACTTTAGTCTAAAGCTAGCAGCGCCCACTCAGAAAATCCATCTAAAAAACCACTCAAAAAATCCATCTAAAACACAATTCAAAAATCTGAAACCCTACCCAAAATGTAAGAATAATTATGGGCTGTAAGAAAAAAATTATTTCCACACTTATATTCCGAAATTCAGGGCTGTACAATGAGAAACAATTAACTTTGTTTCTTATGGGCGAATAAACACAAAAATCAAGAAATCACAGAAAAAATCTGAAACCCCACCCAAAATGTAAAAATAATTTTGGGCTGTAGGAAAAAAATTACTTCTGCATTTATATTCTAAAAATCAGGGCTGTACAAAGAGAAACCATTAACATTGGTTCTTACGGGCGAATAAACACAAAAATCCAAAAGTCATAGAAAAGTACTGAAACCTCACCCAAAATGTAAAAATAATTTTGGGCTGTAGGAAAAAAATTACTTCTGCGTTTATATTCTAAAAATCATGGCCGTACAAAGAGAAAATATTAACATTGGTTCTTATGGGCGAATAAACACAAAAATCAAGAAATCACAGAAAAAATCTGAAACCCCACCCAAAATGTAAAAAATAATTTTGGGCTGTGGGAAAAAAATTACTTTTGCATTTATATTCTAAAAATCAGGGCTGTACAAAGAGAAACCATTAACATTGGTTCTTACGGGCGAATAAACACAAAAAACCAAGAATCATAGAAAAATACTGAAACCCTACCCAAAATTAAAGAATAATTTTGGACTCTAAGAAAACATTACTTCCGCATTTATATTCATAATTCAGGGCTGTACAAAGAGAAACAATTAACGTTGGTTCTTACGGGAGGTCTGTAAAAGTGTACTGTATCTGTAAAGTAACGAAACTCGCCCCTAAATAAGAAAAAAAATGAAAACCACCCCAGTTTCTGAGAAATCAGACTCTTGCGACATAAATTTGGGCTAATTTTGGGCTCTTCAGTGACACCAAGGAAATTATTTTTGATTCCCACAACACATTTAAAATAGAGTTTCCACATAGGGGATGGTAAAGTTAGCACCCCTATTTAATAAAAAAAACAAAGTTTTTTGCATGCTCGAAATAATTGAATTTTTGGCTCCTGGTGGATACTTTCCAAATTTCGAAACTCACCCCTAATTTAGAAAACAAAAAATATAAAGCACCGTATTTTTTAAAATCGAATTGTTTTGCTCAATAATTTTGGATTAATTTTTGGCACTTTAGTGACACCAAAAGAATTTGTTCTATTACCCACAACCTTCTACAATTATGGTTTCAAAAATTGGGAATGGTATAATTATGCACCCGCACTTACTCAAAATTTGAAAACTCATGTACAGTAAATAGTGCGAATTTTGGTCACTTTTCAAAATTTCGGAACCCACCTCTAGCTACGAGAATAAGAAAATGAGAACCACCCCAATATTTCAGTACTAAAACTAGAAGTGCAACAGAATGGCACAGACTTTCTCGTACCAATTTTTTCTAATTTCCTTGGTGTGGCCTGGCTTTAAGGTGTTGCAATATTCTCTGACAAGCTGCCATCTATCATCGCCCAAAGTACATTTTTTTGACAATTTCTTAACATTTTGCTTTCCTAGTAAAGAAGGTTTTGGTTTCCTATTAAAGAAGAGTAGAAACTCGCCTAAATGAAAGTTTTCAGTGATAAATTCTAGCACCACCAAATTAGAAATATTCATGTTTACAGAGGCAGTGATATATCATCGATCACTACTTAGTAGTTTCAAAGATCTCAATTATAGCCCGATGGAAGAAAATTATGACAAACAGCCCAAAATGAGGAATCTCTGAGGAGAGATATTTACAAAGTCTCATCTGATTCTCTAAGAGAAGAAAGCATAAGAAATCTCTATCAAACAGGTACTGAAACACGCAAATAAATGTACTAGACGCAGACGCCTTTTTAGATGATGACATTATATGTAGAGTGTTATTGGATGCAATATTGAAAATATTATAAACACTGCAGCATATGAATTATGCTTAGCACCCCAAATTAGAAATATTCATGTTTACAGAGGCAGTGATATATCATTCGATCACTACTTAGTAGTTTCAAAGATCTCAATTATAGCCCGATGGAAGAAAATTATGACGAAACAGCCCAAAAACGAGGAATCTCTGAGGAGAGATATTTACTAAGTCGATCTCTTAAGAGAAGAAAGCATAAGAAATCTCTATCAAACAGGTCTGAAGCAAATAAATGGACAGACGCCTTTAGATGATGACATTAATGTAGAGTGGAGCAATATTGAAAATATTATAAACACTGCAGCATATGAAGCTATTGGAAAAAGGAATAAACACAGAAAAAGAAAAGGCTTGAAAATCTGGAACGATGAGATAGCTGCAGCCATACGTGAAAAGAAAAATGCATATCAAGGATTACTTCAGAAAACAACACAAGAGAGGAAAGAAAACTACATACGAAAAAGGATTCATGCAAAGCAGTTAGTGAAAAAAGCTCACGAAGAATCGTGGGACATTTTAATCACCACAATTGAAAACGATGTCCATGGTAGGCAGAATCTGGCTTACAAGATCATGAAACATCTAAAATCAGAGGAAAATGACAAAGCAGAACTAAATGTAATAAAGAAAGATGACTGGATAAAATATTATAAAGGTCTCTTATATGACCCAACTGTAATCGATGAAGATAAGTCACAATACAACAACCCTCAGATAGACCCTTTGAGCAAACAAGAAATGGAATATGCACCGTCAAGCATGAAAAATAGAAAAGCTCTTGGGGTAGATGGTATCAATGCAGAACTAAAATATGGAGGTGAAGAACTGAAGAACAGACTTCTTGAACTATTTAATAATTGTTGGAGAAAATGCCGAATACCTGATGCATGGAAGAAAGCAAAAGTCATCTCTCTTTTTAAAAAAGGAAATAGAAGCCAGCCACAGAATTTCAGAGGAATAAGCTTGTTGATCAACGCTTATAAAGTTTACACAAAAATAATAAATAAACGACTCACAACAATCTCAGATTCACTCTTATTGGAAGAAAAAAGTGGTTTCAGGCAAGGAAGATCGTGTACAGACAATGTGTTCACCATAAACCAAATAATAGAAAAGAGACGAGAATTCAATTTAGAGACCCACATAGCTTTTATAGATTATGAAAAAGCGTTTGATAAAGTTAATCGTGAACTTCTCTGGCAGATTGTACGAAAAAGGGGCCTTTCCTTTCCCCTTGATAGAAGTTATTAAATCCCTCTATCACAAAACAAGTATTAATTTACAAGTTCAGGTCAAAATGTTAGAAGAGTTAGAAGTAAACAGAGGTGTAAGACAAGGGTGTAGCTTGTCCCCCACATTGTTTAATATTTATATTGACAACATTCTAAGAGAATGGAAAAGTTTAAATAAACCAAGTATTTGGATAAATCCAAATACACCTCTACAATCACTTCTGTATGCTGACGATCATATAATTATAGAAGAGAACGAAATAAGTCTGCAAAAGTCCTTGTACCAGCTAAATAGAATATGCAAACCATATTGTCTCTCAATATCTGTCTCTAAAACTAAAGTGATGGCATTCAGAGGCAAGTATCCTATCAGAACTAAAATAATAATAGAAGACAAAGTAATAGAGCAAGTGAAACATTTTAATTATTTGGGCTGTGATATCACATACGATTACAGTGATGATATGAAAACAAAATTACGTTTGCAACATACTTGTGGAACAATAAACAAATATGTTCGCAATAAGACCAGAAAAGAGACACTGTTAAAATTTTATAAAGTCATGGCAGTACCACACCTGCTTTACGGGTGTGAATCATGGACATTAAGAAAACAAGATAAAATGAAGATACAAGCCTCGGAAATGAAATTCCTCCGGAGAGTAAAACGCTGCACCCTAATGGACAAAATAAAAAACGAAGATATAAGAAAGGAACTTAATATATTTTCTATCAATGAAAAAGTAAATGAATACAGATCACGGTGTGTACAGCACTTAGGAAGAATGTCTCACGAAAGGATCCCCAAACACGCCTTTCTGTACAGACCACGAGGAAGAAGGGACATTGGCCGTCCACGACAGAGATGGTGTAATGAAGCCGGAACAGGGAATTTCCCTAATCCGTGAAGTGAAGAAGAAGAAGAAGAGCTACTCATTTGCTGGAATTGGCTAAATGAAAATAATCTTTTCTATTCACAGAAACTTGTAAGTTTATTCAATGTTCTTTGGTAACAATACGAAACTTTCGGTCATGACCAGTCTCAAACCTTATATTGCAGTACCCGTCTTCGCGTGCTCTCGACCGATGTCGCCGCGTAGAACCATTTTCAATCTTCCCCGATGTCGATGGCTCCAGGTCCAAATACCATCTTCTTTTCTTCCGTTCTGGCACAAGTGTACTCAAGTCACTGATCCTCACCGCCTCATAAGTTGATAAGACTTAATTAATTCTCCTTTTAAAAGTTCCCAGTTCTTTCTACGCGTATACTTAAAATATTAAAGTTCAGCAAACTATATCTGCATCAAATACTCCCAGTCCTGTTGCCGACAAATTCACTAAGTTCACAATTCTAGCTGCTGCACTCGAAATATTTCCAAGTTCCAATTTCCGCACATTACATCAATATTCTAAGTCCGACAACTATACGCTCCAAAGTAGATGTTCACAATTCCCAAACTCCCAACATCAATTGTCTACACACGATCCGCACAGCACCACGGCATAAGTCGGAATGAATCCATATTCCCCTCTTTCAGCCCTTCAAAACTCGGTCCATACATTCTACTGTTTCTTGTCAGAAAAAATTCCATGCCTAGCCAATCCCTCAATTACTTACAAATTCAACTAGCCGCGCCCCAGACTGTCATTGCTCTCTCGGCCAATCCCCAAACAGTTTACTTTATCAACTAGCCGCGCCCCGTGGTTCAAAGCAATGAAGTTTGTTGACCTTGACGACAACTCGTCTACCGTTGCTATGCCGCCATATTTACAAATGTCTATCCTTACAATTAACCCTGTTTACAATAAATGTGACGCTATACAAGGTCCCACATATTGGTATGTCACACTTTATTTGACATTATATAACGCGAATGTACTCATAAATACAATAACTGGATAAAATTGTCTATTTTATAAATAATACCGATGTGAGAGATAGGTAAATGTTTTTTGTAATTTTTGAGAGAAAACAAACGAATAGAGCAATATGCCGTGTATGTCATTAGATAGGGTGCATTTGGTACTAATTCGTCCAAAACTTTAAAAAAAAATCTGGAGCCATTTTTGAGAAAATCTTGTTTTTGTATTTTTTAATTGCCAATATTTCACGCTCTATTGCACAAAAAACTAAGATTTTCGAAACAATCACATGATCTTTATGATACACCTATTTATGGACAACAAATTTCGTTTGAAGGAAAAATCTCCATCTTCAATTGTATAGTTGTAGGAAGACGCCGGGAAAAATTCAAACTTTGCAATTTTCGAAACTTCAGAGTTAACAGTGAAAATCGGATCTATGCCACCTTTAAAAGCATATTTTACTCTATTCTTACTAAAAATTCAAAGAAAAAATTTGGACCCATATTTGAGAAAATTTTGAAAATGTCAGGGGGGCTTCATGTAAAGTACCCCCAAATATTAAAGAATGTTTTTAAAAATCTCAAAGCTTGAACTAGGGCCAAGTCGACAGAGCTTTCTTCAATTTGGAAAAGATTGTACATATTGTCAATGCGCCAGCAGTGTTCACAGACGGACGGACGGACGAACGGACGATAAAAAAAACACTTTTTCGGTATCAGGGGACCCCAAAACGTGTATTTCCGTTAAAATCTCGAAATCGATTTTCTGCAGCATTACATAACTTTCTCTATACTATGTGTATTACTCCGTATATACGTATGTATACGAGGAAGTAAAAATCATTCGCCATTATTTTAAGTCTTGAATGACACAAAAAATATTTTTCTGTTATCTCACAACGCCCCGCCAACAATTATTTGCGGGTCCTATTTTATTTGCAAATATGTTTACAATTGCCAATATATTCCTTATTTCCATACGTTCTGTATTTTTGCGTTTCTTCACTGAGACGCGCGAAAATTGTCAAAAGGTCTAAATATCGTTCCCACGAGAATCTTCCACTTTTTGGGAGGAATGGACAAAAAATATTTTTGACAATGTCGAACACCATTGTATGTGGCTCAGAAAGTATTCACTTACTGGAAGGAAAAGTCATGAAGTTTAGCTTTTATCTCAAGGCAAATATTGAAGGACGAAAAAACATTGGCATTCTTTGCATTAGTGTATACTTCTTTTCATAAATTCAAGACTAGACCAGAATTATTTCAGGGCCCATTTTTGCCAGTATGTGTACAATTGCTAGTAAATACCTTATTTTCAAACGTCCAGTATTTTTTAATATACATAATTTGCAATAAAAAGTTATCAAAAAGTCTAATATCGTTCGCACGGGAAATCTCTCCGCTTTTTCGAAGAAAAAAAGAAATTTGGGATGGTTTGAATGGAGTACATTATTTTTACAATGATCGGAACTAGCCCAAAATTATTTGAGGTTGGCATATCATTTGCCAGCATGTGTACAATTGTCAATAAAGTCATTATTTCCCTACATTCTGAATTTTTGGAGTTCACTTACTGCGTAATGATAAAGTGGTCAAAGAGTCTAATATTGTTCGTAGTGGAATTTCCAATTTTTGGGAAAGAAAAAGAAACCCAAAATTATTTTCGGTCACTATCGTATTCCTTGCATGTTTTTTACACAATATTCGATTGTTGGATGAGAATTTCATGTAGTTTATGATTTGTCACTACGAAAAAATTAAAGATCGAAAAAAATTGGAATAATTTTCATTAGTAGATTTTTTCCAATAAGAACGAGAGTAGCTCAAAATTATTTGAAAATTGCATTTTGTTTACTAACATGTGTACAATTTACAATAATTTTTTTATTTCTATATGTTCAGTAATTTTGATTTTTTTACTGAGTAAAGGAAGATTGTAAATCAATATTTCTTCTTGGTTGTCAATATATGTTTACAAATAAAAGTATCCCAAGTTTTTTATGACAATCATTTATTTATTTCAGCAATTGCACAAAGTTTCGTAACTCGTTTTGTTACATCATCAGGTGCTAAACTAATGGGACAAAGAAACTGTTATTCTACATATCTATTATTGTATTGATTGGTGTATTGATTAGAGTGTTGATTTTGAGATAATTTTACTTAATTTTACTCAATAGACTTATACTTTTGAGACAATTGTAGTGTTTGTGAACTGTTCTAGTAATTACACTAATAGATATGTAGAATAACAGTTTCTTTGTCCCATTAGTTTAACACCTGATGATGTAACAAAACGAGTTACGAAACGTTGTGCAATTGCTGAAATAAACAAATTATTGTCATAAAAAACTTGGGATACTTTTATTTGTAAAGGGAGATTGGTTAAAAGTCTAATATCGTTTGCACAGGAATTTTCCAATTTTTGGATGGAAACGAGGGAAGTCCAAAATTATTTTTAGGCATTGTCGAACTCCTTTGTATGTGTTTTAGACAATATTCGATTGTTGGAGGAGAAATTCGTGTAGTTTAGGTTTTATTACAACGCGAATATTGAAGGAAGGAAAAATAATTGTTACGAAGAAGTGGATGGACTTAAAAATTGCAGAAGATGCGGACAACTTGAGTTTCATGATCCGTAAACTCAATGAACATTTTTTAAAAACAGGACTTACTATCAACATGAACAAATGTCAATACCTGGCAGTTGGGAACAATGAGATTGAAGATCTTCTTCTGGAAAAGGGGGAAAAAATGAAAGAAGTAAACAAATGTCAATATTTGGGTGTACTCTTTTTAAAAAAGGGAAATACCCAAGAAGAAATTGAGAGACGAATAAACTTGGAGAGAAACGTGACACTAAGTATAAACTGTCTCATGGAACAAAAGCATCACTAACACTACTAAAAGACGTCTTTTCTCCATACTAGTCAAGAGTGTTACGGTTCAGAAGTTTGGGAAGTTGATAAAAGAACAAAAGGGAAGCGGTTGGCCCTTGAAATGAACTACTGGCGTCGAAGTTGCTGTTGACATGACAGAATGACGTGACAGAATCAGGAACAAAGAAATAAGAAAGAAAATGGATGTAAAGAAATCTATCCTTGATGAAATAGAGAAAAAACAAATCATTTGTTATTGTCACGTTATGCGAATGACAGACAAAAGATCACCAAACCGAGTCCTGCAATGGGTACCAACAGAAAGAAGAGAGGAAGACCCAGACTTGTATGGCAGCAGGGAGTGCGAGAGAAAGATTCAACTAGAGCCAGATGTATATGACTTTCTTCAATATGGAAAAAATGGTTTAGGCAAGTAGTGTTCGCAGACGGACGGACGTTAGATAGATAGATAGATTTATTGAAGTTCGCTTTGAGCTAATGCTCGGTGGCAAACATTATTACAACTAGATATACGACAATTACAAAACTATTACGAATATTTACAAATATAATTACAATTAGAATTAGAGATTGATTTTGAGTTATCTGTAAGTTGACTTATAGCTTTTCTAACACTTCACTCCACTTCACTTCATTTCACTGCGCTGCACTATACTGCACTCCCCTCCCATCCCATGACCCCCACCACACTACACATCACTTCACTGTATAAGGGACATGACCATATTATTAATAATAATAATAACGATTATAATAATATAACTAATAATAACAATAACTTAAAAGTTACATCAAAACCAGTAACAGTGTTAATGATTATGATATCAATAATAACAATAACAATAACAATAATAATAATAATAATAATAATAATAATAATAATAATAATAATAATAATAATGATAAAAGTCCCAGTATTATTAATGATGACCTACATAGAATTAAGTATATTTTTAAATTTCACTACATTAGAAGGAAGAGTCTCTAGTGCTTTTGCAGGTAGTTTGTTCCAATCTACTATAGTACTATTCACAAAGGAGAACTTGCCTATATCAGTTCTTTGCTTTCTACATCGTATTTTCCAGGGATGGTCTCCTCTGCTTTTATAATCAAGTTTCTGTAATCTTTTACTGAGGTCTGCCCATGCTGAGTCCCCTTTGTATATCTTGTACATTACGCATAAACGCGCCCGTTCCCGTCTCTTAAATAAGGGTTCCCATTCATCTCGTCCATCAACGCGTCCATGATTTACAAACTTTCCGGCCCGTTTTTGAATTTTATCTAACGCCTCGATTTGCCCTTTTCTGTACGGGTCCCAGCAGGCAGCTCAGTACTCTAAAATAGGACAAACAAGTATAGTATATGCCAAGGATCGGGCATTCGAACTACTGTTTTTTAGAATGCGCATTTCATAATGCAGCGCCCTCCATGATTTTTTGACCGGATTGTTAATATGATCCGACCAACCCAAGTCGCTTTGCATCAAGCCAAGACGTCAAGTCGCCAAGACGTTTTGCATCAATTGACTTTGAAGGACACACTAAACATGGATTCTGGCTACACCACTTGTTAAAGGACTTTTTCTTATAATTTAGCAACTGAATTTATTCACTTTTTCGTTATCAAGGCCCGGAAATGAATTTTTTCTGACAAAAGTCCGCTTTCTTTATATTATGTATTTTACTTCATATATACGTACGTGTACGAAAAAGTAACTAGAGGTGTTTCAGAATGGCAGAGACTTTTTTCTAATTTCCTTAGCAATTTTTTTCTCATTTCCCTGCTGTGGACTGGCTTTAAAGTCTTGGTGCATTCTCTGGCCACCGGCCATCTATTGTCGCGACGATATGCGTCGCGACGCGTCGGCTGAAGTACTTTTTTTTACCTTTTCACAACTTTTCGGTTTCTTAATAGTATAACCAAAATATTATTTCAAGAATATTAAAGAAGAGTACAACCTTACCCAAATAGAAATATTCATTGAAAAATTTGTAGTCATTTGTAAGAAAATGGCCATTTACCATTACTGCAAATGCGAAATTTGAAGATCCTTTTCACAGGAATTTATTGAGATTTCGGAAAACTTCATTTAATGTCTTTTGAAGCACTTCCACACACAAATACAATCATGCATACAAATCGCCGGAAATGTGCATTTGAACGGCGTGAAAGATATTTTTAAAAAGTTACATTTGTGTACTTTTTGAAAAAATTAAAAAGTACACCACGCTTCGGTCCGAATGGTTGCGGGTTCGAGTCCCACCTTGGGCATGGTTGTTTGTCCCTTGACTTTGTATGTGTTGTCGCGGAGGGCCTCGCGTTCTACTGACCCCAGATCAGAGGAGCCCACAAGTGTGTTCATCTAGTGTAATACAAATCGAATATGCGTCCCATCGGGACGCAAAGGGTAACCGGCTGTTGGCTGGATAAAAGCCCTAGAAAAAAAAGTACACCAAAATGAACATTTCGTCATATTAAACAGTGCCATTACCACAATCCGTTGGAATAGTTTGAAAAAAATGGAGCCATTTTTGAGAAAATGGCTCGATTCAAAGCCTTGAAATTTTGAAAAACATTCTATAAAATTTGGGGGTGCTCTACATGAATTTCCTCGGACATTTTCAAAATTTTGTCAACAACTACTCCAATTTTTTTCTTTGAATGTCTTGAAAGAATAGAGTAAAATCCGCTTATAAACGAGACATACGATCGATTTTCAGTCTTAACTCTGAAGTTTCGAAAATTTCAAAAGTTTGAATTTTTTTGGCGTGTTCCTACAACTACAAAATTGAAAATAGAAGTTTTTTCTTTAAATGAAATTTGTTATCCATAAATAGTTCTTTCCTTAGAGACACGTACATTTTGTTGAAAATGTTTGTAGTTTTCGCGCAATATAGCGCGAACATGATTGCGCGATCCACTGATGTGAATAAAGGCACTGCACGCTGTATCTGCGCGGGCGTGTTCATCCGCATGTTGGTCGTTGCTGTTGGTGACTTCCATTTCTGTTGTGGTAGAGGAGCGCCATGGCTTCCGCTATGCTCTGACGTAGATCAGGGCTTGGTGGTTGATAACTACTATTAATATTGAAAAATCGATAGCACGACTTTAGATCGGTTCACTGAACTTGTGACATTTAATTACCTGTTTAAACACAAACTTTGAGTTACTGATACGGCACTGATTCAACTTGAAACGTTCTCAGCTGTACGGAACACGATGTGTACTGGTCGCTGGCTCAGCGCAGAATGTGGCACTGTCCCCCGGCTAGGGTTGGCAAAAAATCATCAACGTTTTTAAAACATCGATGTTTTTCACCAGAAACATCGCTATATTAACATCTATATTTTGCTTTCGATGTTTTCTTCACATCGATAATTTGTTGCAAAAACATCGACTTTTTAAATTTTTGATTTTTTAAATAAAGGGTTTAAGCACGTTGAAGAGCAGCAGCCATCCACAGCCAATATCGATGTTTTACGTGATCCTCTTTCAATCTGAGGAAGTTTGGGAGCTGCTCGTGTTATGAATGTATATTATCTCCAGGCGTGTCATTGCCTGAATCGTGAGTGAAACACGAAATTGATAGCGAAACATAATGTTCTTTATTGTCAATTTTACTCTTTACTTTCGATAATAATTTTTACATATTACTAACATGCTGGTAACCACACAATAAAATAAATCCTTTTTACCTATTGTAATTAAAAATGAGTAGGAAAATTGCATGTTTATAAGTTTATAATTAAAACCTCGATGATTTAAACATCGATGTTTTCTCGTCAATATTTTCATCGACATCAAAAACCCTTTAGCGATGTATCGAAGCATCGATATATCGATGTTTTGGTAAAATTTCCCACCAATTCCCCCCCGGTTCTATGTCTCCCGACACATCCACACAACCTCATGTTCCGCAACATTTGTATTATTTATCTCATTGTGATATCCCTTGTGATCTGGTAAGTGAAAGGAATCGATAAGTTTCTTAATAATGTCTTTCTTGTCTGATTTTTCAATTGACGGCGAAGGATCTTTAGTGTGAAAAAAATTATCAGTGGTAGCACTTCGTACTCTCTGAAATTTCTCATGGGGATACCGTTTTTGTTGCAATTTTCTTTTCTTCTCGGGGGTATCTCCTATTGCCATTAAACTCTTCTTTATCTTCTCTATTCATTTCGCAAACACTTGATGAACTATCTGATGAGCTTATATTGTCATTTTCCTGATTTTCACTGTTTTCACTATATTCATTAGACTTCCCGCTTCTTTTGCTAATGACACGGTAGCTACTGATCTCAACGTTCTCTTCACTAACAAAAAGCATTTTTGGAAGCCGACTCCCTTTTTACCGACATGAATCACAAATTTGCCAATCTAATGACTCCTCTAAATTAAAAGTTTCACCAGCAAATCGTGGTTTATGCGACTTCGAGATTTTCCTTTATTAAAATCGTGATCAGAAAGATTAAATTGATTGAAACATCTGTGATATCTCATACGATGATCGCCACTCATGTTGCACAGTATACGCACGATTCACCGAACAAACTCTAGCTCTCTTCTCTTTTTACGATGCGTAATGCGACTGATTCTCAGAAAATTTTACTCAAGTCCTTTGACAAGTGGTGCGTTGTATTTCACGAGCAAGGTCAGGAGGGCACACCATCCCTAGGACGCAAAGAGACCCAGCAGTAAAATTCGTTTCGCTGACACGACGAAAAGGAGTAGGAGAATTCGTTACGCTGTCACCCATCCCTTCTGAGGGCAGAGAGAACATATGAGTTACTAATATTTCTTCAAGCCCTAATCGGGCAGAGGTCATTCTTTTCGGCGCTTGTATCAAAGTCTGATCAAACACAATTCGTTAGTGCGGGGGCAAGAAGCACGCGCTTGCATACTTACAATAGATTTTTTAGATCTGTACTTGTTCTGTGCCCACTTTTTTTGTTGTGTTTTGTAGAAAGTTGAATAAGAAATACGTCTATATTTTTTCAAATTTTTATCTGAGCGAGTTTATACATATATTTTCATTTTTTTAAATAATTACAATTTTAGTGAAATATGTATTTTTTGAGAAAATAATTTATAGATGAATAAAATACGCATATCAAAGTATTAAATGAAACAAACCAGAAAATTTTATGCTAAGTATATTCGGAGCATCAATCAATCAAATTTTGCGGAGTTCGCGTATATTCCAAAATTTAATGTAGACATAACTATACAAATAATCAACTTTCAGGTAAATAAAGAAACATGTGTCTCTTGTTTTGAAGTCCAGATTTAATCAAATAATATCATATATTAAAAAAAAGCCGCGTCAATTTTTGTGCGATTTGACGTGGAATAGCTCGTATTTCAATTTGTTTCGCTGTCATCCATTCTGGGGACAGAGTAAATATCTAAAATACTAATAACTCTTGAAAACCTAATCAGACAGATGGTCATTCTTTTTATACTTGGATCAAAGACTGACCGAACTCAATTCGTTAGTGCATGGGTAGGCAAAGTGCAGCCTCATACTTACAATTGATTTTTTAGAATTGTATGTGTGGAGTGCCCCCTTTTTAAACGTGTTTTACAGAAAACTGAACAAGGAATACGCCTATATTTTTTTTAAAAATTTATCTCATCGAGTTTACATAGAAATTTCCTTTTTTTGAAAAACTTTGAATGAAATATTTATTGACTGAATTTTTTTAATGAAATATTTATTTTTTGAAAAACGTGTTTTCAAAGAAATAAAATACACATTTCAAAGTATTAAATTAAACTCATCAGGAATTTTTATATATAGTACATTCGGAGCAAAAATTGATCATATTTTGTGAAGTACGCGTAAATTCCAAAATTTAATATAGGCATAACTACACACACAAATAATAAATTTTATAGGCAAATAAAAAAACACGTCTCTCTTTTTTGATATTCACATTTCAGAAGAAAAAATCGTACATTTAAAAAAAAGTCGTGTCAACTCTTTTTCTTAAATGTTTACAAGTTGTTTTGAAGAAATTACCTTATAATTTGCATCACTTGTCACACTGAATTACCATGGTTTGCTGTACATCGTATCACAAGCTTGAAATTAAATGTTGATAAAAGAATTTCTGGCCGTGATATGGCACTTTGCTCGTCGTTTGCAGAGCGATAACTCAAGTGAGGTACTTTGGAGCTTCGGGAACTGGACTCGTTGAGGACGGAAACGAATCCCTGGGACTTCGAAACCTGTGTCTCAATTGGTTGAATTGCTGATCTAACACCAGCTATGATACCGTCATTATCATTATCCTCATCGTCTCACTTGTCTTCCGCGCTGTGTATAATATATTCAGTACGAGTTCAACATTTTTAGACCCTAACCCATCTGCATAAGCTTTATCGACTGCAACACAAACTGTACACCACGACAACAATAAATTCCCGCCACTCCAGAATTATTGGAGTGCGGAAATCGGAAAAAAGTTCGACATTTTTCGTTCATATTACAATATTCGTACAATTGCAATATCATATGAATGAAAACCAGGTTAAAATGCTTTGAAGACAGTAGATTTATAATATAACGTAGTGATATGATTTCGGATTTTGATGTGAAAATGCTTATACAAAACATTTAAAGGTAGTTTTTTAGGCCTCTGGGATGGCTCATGGGCAGCGTACTAGCTTCTCGTGCTGTGGTCCCGAGTTCGATTCCCGATCGAGGCAAAAATAGAGTAACTTTCGTTTAAAATCCTCCCAGTTTCTGTAGCTGTGTGATGTAAAGAAGCTCGAGCTGGCAGATCTTGTCAGAAACGGTGAAGAGAATACGTTCGTCTCATGTCGCTCTTACCCCCAAGCATGGGAATTTAACTAGGCCCAGGCATAGGGGACAGCGGTAGCTGGCCGGCGAAGTCGGACTACCAACCCAGTAACGCCAAATACCTATATATAAGGTAGTTTATGACATAACATTGTTGTATATCTATCTATACTCGCAATGAACAGGTCTCAGCTAGTATATTTCACAGTAGGATTAGAAGCAAAAATATGGTTTTAAAAATGTTTTTTCTCTTAAAAACTAACAGCAGGTCTTAAATCTGCAAATAAAATTGATTATGATGTATTAACTGATTAATGAGTTTCCAGGGAATAATATTACTTTCTTTTTTCAGATCAAAATGGCGAACATTAATGAAGTTCAAGGGTAAGTATCACTAACTGTATATAGACATTGTATCATTTTCTGTATTAAAGATCTCATTTCTCAGACCGTCAGCTCCAATTTACTACTTGAAATGGGAATTATAATTTTTGATAATTTTTCGGAGAAATAGGGATAGCGATTTTCCCATTAATTTGTTGATTGTAAACTAAAATAGAAGTAGAAAATAACTTGCATTATAGGAGGAACGTAGTTAAGGACGATTCAAAAGAAAAGCAGCTGGGGTGGAGAGTGTGTCCTCCGTGCCCTTCCCAGTGGAGATACATCTCTCGTACACCATGTTTTCATCGCAACATACTTGTGATATACATTCTTCTGGTGTAACAAATATATACGAAGAATGTAAGCAATTATTTACTTTACAATCATCTCTGAAAATTCTTTCTGTGAAAAGTAAAACAAATCTAAAGTCATCAGAGAACTCTTAAAATATTTTAGGGTTCATATAGTAAAAATATTAGTCATTTAATGTATACATTACAATATTTGTCACATAAATATGTTTATTAGTGGAATTGTAAGTAATTATATGATAATGTGGTAAATATGAGTTCATGCAATTATATAACATAACATTATCTAGGATTACTTTAGAGTTTTTGTAATTTAATAAATGTATTGCGTTTGAAGGGTACGGGTGAAAAAAAATTATAGGCTGCAGAAACATTGAGGTCGAGGTCGTAATAAGCTTTAGGAATATGTTCATAATAATATCGATTCCTCCAAAATGTCCGATACTATTATTTCTATTCGAACCCCTTGCTGTTTAAAACATGTAAGGTATTATTCTTATGAATTTTACTTAAAAGAAAATTATATTACGAAAAGCATTGAACATCATGCTGCCGATATCACAAGGAACGAACTTTTGTGGTTTTAACCCTCGGCTAATTTCTGGGCTTACGATCTTCCACTTCATCCGTTATTTGCTCTATATCGCTTTAACCCGTAACTACAGGCATAGATTTTTGTTAAATCTAATACAGGAATGCTGTCAGAGAGACTCCGCTGTAAATCAATTAATTATGTTCGAAAACCAAACAATTAAATAATGTAAAATATACTATTGCTATTAGATAAATTATTTATTTATTAAATGAAATAGAAAAAATATTTTATTACATCTTTTTGTATGACAAAATAGCTCAAGTTTAAACGATTGCAGTTTCAGCTTTGCTACAATATCTTACTCTTCTTTCAATTCCAACTAAGGTATTCACTTAAAACACAATTTTTTACATAGTTAAATTGACAACAAACGTTGAGGAATAAAATTAACTGAAAACGAAAATATGTTTGTAGAAAATGAGTGTGTCTAACATAAGACCTCAACAGATCACCAACACGGGCATGTGGTCTATGAGATCACTCCGAAAGTTTAGAGAGTCACGAACCTCTCCAGCTGAATTCCAACAGGAAACTGACAGTCGTTGCTGTAAAGGGGTGATGGGAAATGAAGGTAACGAGAACGACAGTATCGCCACACAGCGGGAAATGATGGAAATATAAAATTAAAAAAATTGTTGGAGACTCCCTGGCCCTATGTCTGTAGTTACTGGCTAACGACGTTAATAAGTATACGCACGTTTCATCAGCTTGTCACCAAAATTAGCTTGACCAACGTAGGAATACGTTTCCCTAATAGCAATTGCTACCCACAGTTACGACGTAGTTAGTTAGCCGAACATTTTATTAATGATGTTTGATTGTAATGATCAAAAATGTAAATCATCATTTATGTTAAAAAGCACACTCATCTCGCAGATCCCTCCCAAGCCCAACACCCACCATGGATCGGCTTCCGGGCAGTGCAGACGCCCGCGGCACGGACTACGAGTTCAAGATGGCGGCGCTGCTGGCTCTGCGCCTGCACAGACGCGGCGCGCGCTTTCAAATGTTCTCCAACGCCGGCGCCGCTCTGCCCTTTGATGACCTTGTGGTCCGCGTGCTGGCTCCCACGCCAGCGCTACTGGCGATCCAGCTCAAGCACAAACACTCCGGAAAACAGCTCACCTCGCAGGTATGCAAAAGATATTGAAGAGAAATATTCAATATTAATATTACAAAAGCATTAAAAGCTTTTTATTTACCGACGTAATTTTTTTTCTTGAAACCTATTTAAATATTTAAAATGGATGATGCTATTTCGATCCTTTTTATTGGAATCTTACTTACGTCACACAAACGAAAATGAAGCAAAAATACAATCAAATAATAAATCAAATACAATCAAATAAAAATACAATCAAATAACAAGAATAGGTATAATTGTTAATATAAAGATAGTAAATATGAATGACAAAATAGATAGAGTTCAGTACAATCTGTGATTCATTTTTATTATTCTTATTTTACATTCTCGTATATGTAGTGTAGAGAAATATGTTATGCTGCAAAAATTGATGCTGAGATTTTAACGGAAATACAGGTTTTGATGGTCTCCGATATCGGTAAAATGTTTGTTTTTTGGGTATGGATCTCTTCCTCCACCTGTGAACAACACACTAATCTCAGGATTTTAACCAGAACTTATATTCTCTAACCGCTCTGCTGATATCGCGGTCGCTGGATTTTGAAACTGATACTTTAATTTTTAATTTAATCAAAAATGGATCCCAACTTTTTTTTCAATTGTTCTTACATGAACATGCGAAGAATATTGTTTATCTTTCTATGGCTCTTAAAACGAAGCAGAGGACAAATTAATGTAGAGGAAATAAGAGTAACAGAACTCGAGGATACACTGAAGCAATATGGTAATTTGGAACGAGATTATTATAATGTTTCGAGTGTAATTATGATTATGAGAAATGTTTTTTTAATTGGTTAGTATTTCATACTTCGTAACGTTGGTTATTTGTATATTCTTTCCCAATCATCCATTTTACTACACCGAATAACTCTAGGATAATAGGTAAAAGACAAATAAGTTATAAAACCCTTGTTGAAGTTCTTGAATTAGTATTGCCATGTAAGAAATAAATGATAGATGATTTCAATAATGATGAAAATAAACAGTCATTATCTTATGAAAAAAATGTTTTATGACTAATTCATCATTTACCTATCACCTAGGATTTTGTCATTGTTTTGCTGTCATTCTTTTGCACCGTGCAGATCGCGCTCCGATGAGGTCTTCATTCAGTTACAACTATGGTGATCGAGGTTATTGAGCGATGTGATTTAACTGTGTTTTTCAGCAGTGTTTTTGGTGATATTCTGTATTGTTCAATAAGTAAAACAACAACCAACAAATAGTGCAACAATTTATGTGTGAAAAATTAGTGTGGATAGTGCCTCCCCCCTGGGTGTCTACTCACCTCAGGGTTAATTGAGGTGAAATGAAAATCCAAACAGCGGTGAATTCTACGGTATGGACTTCCATCTTAATCATCAGTGGGCGCCTCTCTACCGCCATCGCCACCACAAGCGGGTGAACATCAGGAAAACTCATTGCAGAACGCGAGAATAAACAGCAATGTGTGCTCCGATTCAAACAAGAGGAAAAGGTCCGATTCTGACCATGAATATTGGGTACAACGTACCAAGAAGTTCACGCTATGAATTGCTTAGAAATTTAGACAATCGTGATAATTTGACTAGTGATAAAACTGTAAAAATTCTACCAATATTCATTCATAATGTTAACGACTACGGATATCTACTTCTAGTTTGTGATATTAAAATAGTAGCCGAAAACGAGTTTACTATAAGCAACAAAAAATCTTTTATCAAGTGAACGTTATAACAATTGAAGACTGCAGAGGTTATAAAAAAGTTTGTGATGGAAATAATATTCAATATCATTCTTTCAGAGATCCCTATCATTCTAAACTTAGTCATAATTTATGGTATACCTGTAATTTACTCTTAGAAAGAAATATTTGATGAACTAGCAAGGCTTGCGTACCCAGTAACCGGCGAAAAAAGGCTATAGAATAAAAATAGAGAACAATGGTCCTGTGCTGTAGATTTAATGGACACTGAAAATGCTAAATCAATATTTAAATGAAACTAAATTATTTCATTCTGTAATTAAAGTGCGCGTGCGAATCGCTCCAAATGTAAGCGTTGCCAGATATTCAACTGCACCCAAGCTAACTGTAAATTAAATCCAAGGTGTGTTCGTTGTGATGGCTCACATCACTATTCGCAATGTAATAGATCGAAAAGAGAACAACCGATTTGTGTTAACTGTGAGGGAAATCACACCGCAAATTATCGTGGCTGCCAAAAAATTTAAAGAAGCAGAAAGTGGGCGAAAGTAATTACAAGACCTTTACAATGCTCAAACCTTCAATTCAAACACTCGCAGTAAGCAAAAATGCAGGTGAAAAATTCAAAGTTAATGGATATGCAATACATAGAGACGATAGGTTAACAACGCACTGTGCTTCGGGTGGGGTGGCAATCTTAATTCACAAAAGTATAAAACATTTCCAAATAGAGATTTTATCAGACAAAAAGCTAGAACCATTAGCAGTACGTAACTTTAGATAATACAGAACAAATTTTGACGAAAATGTGCAAAGAGCCCCTAGTTCATCTCGAATACACATATTCAAAGGGAACTTTAAATAGAACCCCTAATTGAACGTATAAGAAAAATCTGTGACACTCTCTTACACTTCTTTCATCCTCTCCTTGCAGTACAAAATTCATAATGTAGAAAACATTAAACAATCTCAAAAAAATACGCTCACGATATTCCAAAGACATGTTAAAACTCCAATAAAATATTCACTACAATAATGTAAGTTAAATACAAAAATGTTCATTCCAATTCATATAATGATAATTTCTGAATGTATGTATAGAGGTTATCTAGATTTAAGAATGTATAATGTATTGTAAAATTCGTGTATTGTGTGTTAAGTTCTTTAGATGTATGTATTAGAAATATAAGTATGAAATCCTGTAAATTAGCTAGTAGTAAGATACAAGAGTGAGAGGTTGTATGCCAACAGGTTACGTTTGAAAAATAACTGGAGGTGCTACAGAGTGGCACAAACTTTCTCATAGTACAGTTTTCTAATTTTCTCTGTGGCCTGGATTTAAGGTCTAGCTTCATTCTGTGGCCAGCTGCCATCTATCGTCGCCCAAAGTACACTTTTTGCGATTTTCTCAACTTTCTACTTTCCCAATATTAAAGAAGAGTAAAACTTCGTTCTAAACAGAAATTCTCAATGAAACATTTGATGCCGCTTTTAAGAAAATGGCGATAAAGTATTACTGTAAATGCGAAATTTGAAGCTCTTTTACATAGGAATCTATTGAGTTTTGGAAAAACTTCGTTAAAAGTCATTTGAATCACTTTCACTCACAAATGTAATAATCAAAGGAAATGTGCGTATTAACGGCATGAGTGATATTTAAAAAATCATTTGTGCAATTTATGTAAAAAACAAAATAATATACCATAGTAAATTTACGTCATAATAAACAGTACAATTAGCACTATCCATGGGAAAAATTTCAAAAAAAAATTTGTAGCCATTTTTTAGAAAATGGCGTTTAAGCGTTTCTGAAATTTTGGAATGTTGACCTCATTTTAACAGAAGACTATTGAGGTTCAAGAAACTTTGACATTATTTAAAGCACATATACATGTAAATATAATAATGTGAAGAAACCGGCCTCTAATGTAAATATTACTGACGAGAGAGACAAGTAAAAAATCACCTTTTTGTAATAATTGAAAAAACAAAAGAATAGAGCAATATAGCGTTTATGTCATAGTATATGGCTAGTTTGGCGCTACGCACCAAAAATTTGAAGAAAAAAATTTGGAGCCGTTTTTGAGAAAAACTTATTGTTGTAAATTTTAAAATTGCAAATATTGCATGTCATATTGCGAGAAAAATACTAAAATTTTCAAACAAATCTAAATCACGTTAAAGAAAGAACTATAAATGAACAACAAATTTCATTTGAAGGAAAAATCCCTATCTTCAATTTTTTAGTTTTAGGAAGACGTCGAAAAAATTCAAACTTTTGCAATTTTGAAAAATTCAGAGTTAAACATGAAAATCGGACCTATTAAAATACCTTTATAAGTGTATTTTATTATATTTTCAAGAAATTTAAAGAAAAATTTGGAGCTGTTCTTGAGAAGATTTTGAAAATGTCCGGGGGCTTCATGTTAAGTACCCCAAATTTTACAGAATATTTTTCAAAATCTCAAAGCTTCAACTAGAGCCAGATGGACCGGGGTTTCTTCAATTTGGAAAAAATCGTACGTGTAATTTAGACGCTAGTAGCGTACAGACGGGCGGACAGACGGACGTTTTGCTTCCAATTAATTTTTCGGCATCAAGGACCCAGAAAACTGGGATTCTGGCTACACCACTAGTTAGAGAATTTTTTCTATTAATTTAGCAACTGGTTTTATGCACTTTTTCGTTACAAGAGCTCGACTATGATTTTTTCCGCCGAAAATCCATCGCTTTTTCGTGCAGCATTACATAACTTTCTCTATACTACGTATATTACTCCGTACGTGTACGAGAAGGTAAAAATGTACAAACTCCTGAAAAGCAGAATTGCCAATCAGGAAGATAATAAATTAAAAAGAAAGGATTTTGTCCAACATTTACATGACACAATGGGAAAATAAATAGAGTCTATTAGGAACGGGGTATTTAATTATTGTAATATTTTAAACAATTCGGGTGAGTTGGAGTTAGATTTCACGAATATCGCTTGTGAGACGTGTTCCCACTGTTTTGACAGGCATTCGCGAGTAGCAGCGGCGATTTCGGGCTGCACAAGTACTTCAAGCTGTACAAGGAGATGCACAGCTGGCACGACCCGCAGCGGCAGGCTCCTCTCACCGCCGACCAGCAGCTGCTGTGCGAGACCCCGCTGCAAGACGTGTGGTTCGTCATCTACACCCCCGCAGCTCTGAGGGGCGCAGCCAAGCGGCCCACCCCCGCCACCCACATGCCCTTTGAGGACGAGCTGCAGACCGACCCTCAAGGCCAGAGCGTCGCCTTCGACGACAGCGACCAAATGGTACGAGGCCTTCCTGTACAGTTGCAACAACTTCAACGAGCGCTGCCACTAGCGCATGGCCTTCCACATCTCTTTTATTCAATTCAATGCAATGATGCCTCATTTTCTGTCGCGAGTCTCAGGCTGTCAGGCCTGTTTTTCCGCCTGATCACGCAAATTCCGCCCAGAATGTATAGCTCAGGAGTCTTCTTGAGCTTCAGAGAGCTTGAGCATTTTTACATGCAACAAGTGTACTTCAAGGGACACCTTGCTTTACTTCCCCTCCGAAAGGCGTATGTAGGACGTTTCGCCTTTTAAAATGCACAGCTTCGATTTTCGTTTTTTACCCGCGAACTTTCACCGTTTATGCGTATAATAGTCCAATACGTAACCGATATTCCATCGAAGCCACAAATGGCTCAACAGCACTTCTAACTCTGCCTTGACTAGACTCCTACTCTAAACAAAAATTGTTTTCAGATCAGGGGGAGATGTGGCATTCGAGATTGGGTGATTAGTCCATTGCGTAGCCCTAAGGATGGGGAATGGGTGCAGAATAGAGAAGGAAGAATAGCGCGCGGTTCGTGGTCCATATTGTAGGGTGCTGCTCCTACAAACGCCTGAAAGCGGTCAAAGAAACCACTAAATCCCGCTCGGCCTCCTACGAATGCGATTCCGAAATGGGTCACAAACTCACCAGCGCACCACGCAAATTCACGCCACCGGGTGAGGGTCAAGGCCGCGTCTTCCCAATCACCATTAGGCTCCACTGTATACGCTCACCGCGTTACAGACAGTAGCTCTCCAAAGTTCCTTCGGATTTGACGCCACTGCCAAGGAGGAACGACGTGAAAAGTACGATTATTTTTTCCCCCAGGCTCTTTCCTATCACATAGTGGTCCAATATTCTCATATGGAGAGAACATTACCTTGGCCAGCAGGTATGAGGCTTCAAATGACCTTATGTGCGTAGTTGTTTCTATGTTTCTAATGTCCCGGTACTTAAAAACTCTCATTGGCACATCCCCGACATGGGAAAATTTCCTAGAAATTTTCTAGTTGGCTCTTAGTATGTTCCCAGCGTAGCCAGTAAAGTTTGAAATGCAGTAGTTAATATCTCAAAGGGTATAGCCGAATAAAATGGTGAAACCCGCCCCCAAACTAAAAACGCAGCGTTTTAGAGCAATCTGTTGCAGAGATATGAGAAACGCGTTTTTCATTTTTTATTCTTTTTTCAGTTTCTATTGCATGTATCTAGTTGGAAAAAAAATTGGAGAGAAGGGCAAAATAAGTTGAAGTTGAAAGTATTTTTGTCAACCAATTCTGATGCTTCATTCATATAAAAAAATTAATGTTTGAAATGGATTTTCGATGTGATAACGTTGGAATACTGTCTTAGATTTTCCCCCTAGAATGTGCCTGATAACATTCTACAACATAATTTTTTTCAGATTTTTAAACAATGTGGACGACAGTGAAAAATATTAAAACGAATTTTATCATTTCAAAAATTTGAAATTCGAACCAAAATGTTATGGAACAATGCTTTTACCAATATTTAAACATAGATTCAATCACGATATATGAAGTCGAAATGTTATATGTTTTACATTATTTATGAACCAAACTCATTCGGACAATCCATGGTGGAAAGTCATGGGTGGGCTCTCGGCATCCGACCTCAGCCAATGAGCAGGTTTTAGCACAGTTGCAGACTAGTTCCTGTCCAAAGCTAGGAGTGCCTTGGGATCTCTTTGGAAGCCTCCAATTGCTAGAAAATTTGCAGATTCTCAATCCAGACTAGAATTATTCAATTCAACCGCGAACTCTGTTTTCCTGTACGCGTCGTCCATTTGGGAATTGAGGCACCTAGATGTAGTAGACAAACTTCAAGCAGGGTTTTTTAAGCTTCTGTTAGGACTACCGAAATTCACTCCTGGATATAATGATTAGAAAGGAGACAGGTTCAGCCCTATAGAGTACACAAATTCTGAAGAGAGCAATGCTGTATTTGACTAAATTGATGCAAATGCCTGAAGAAAGATTCCCAAAATGATGCTACATATTATTAAACAAACTATGTAATACTCCGTAAACGCTCCCAACTGAAAATATAACTGGGTTACTATTCTGAAAACCAATCTCGATTCCCTCGGTAGCGATCAACTCTTTAATGTTTTACCAGACTCGAGTGAGATTGAGACGACGATTTCACGTACAACCAGTACACAAATAACGTCTTTCAGAAGGATAGAAATAGAGTAGCATTCTCATCGTACAGTTCAATCTACAAAGTAATAAAATATACAGAATCCCCTAAATGTGAACTATATTTATACTAGAAAATACCATTCGCACACGCCAAAGTAATAGCACAAATTAGGCTAGCTGGTTTAAACACTGTAAAAACAAGTCAAAAACATAACCTATAAAGTATCGGAACTAGAAAGATGTATGACATGCAATCTCAATCACAAAGAAAAATTAGAACACATTATAAAGCTGTGTCTAATTTATCAACCATTAAGAGATGATGTGGAAAAAATCAAAACATATTGAAACTATTGAGATTGAATAATCAGAGTAATATTCATACCCTTTTTCATTTTCTTAAATCTTGTTTCAAGTTACGGTCATTTGCTTTATCTGAATGAATTTGCTTTACCTCAAAACTAACTAAATTGAATAACAGGTTATATTTGATACTAATGTGAATGTAAATATTGTGAACATTTTAACATTTTGAAACTTTTATCAAAAGAAAATCAATTAATATTTAATTTAGAAGCGTAAATGAAAAATACGAAATATTTTGTGTATGTGAATAATTTTAGGTAGTCTTTGATGGTAGAGTGTTATTGAAAGCCATGATTTTTGAAAACTTCCTGATGAGAACGGACCTCTTGAAATCTATCTTTCTACTAACGTAATTTATATTTGAAGGGCGGAAGAAAGTTTGAATTATGCTCGCCAAATAGTGACTTTGAAAAAAAATGTTTCTTGACAATAATAAAATTGATCATATTCAGGGAAGGTAAGTTCAAATCGAATTTATTTGGACCCATCCCTGGACCATCCCCCGGACCCAAATGAAGAAAGTCAAGTCGAGTTTGTTGCTTAGAGTTCAAGGGACAATATCAGATTTTCCTGCAAAATTTTAAACTTCTTCTATTTCTATTTTTATTGCAGAAAGTAAAGCAATTATTAAATCAGAAGAACGTATAATTCATGTAGATTACGGAAAGTACGTCATTTTCTTCTGATATATCTATCAAGATAGTTTTGATCTCTATTTGACAATGTTGATCCTATAATTTTAGGAGGGAAAATAATTTTTAGGAGGAGTTTTTCTTAAAAATATTGTCAATTTGATAATGAAAGTAAAACGTAATGTATAAAATTGTTAAATTAGATATACTGTTTTACGAAGATTTGTTATTGGAGTATGTTGTTAATATTAGTATAATGTATGTAAACATTTTGTTAGTTTTAATTTTTTTAAATTAAGTTTTGAGTTTCTGTGTAACTCGTATTGTTCATTATTGTTATAATTGTATCCTGGCATGCGCCAGGATACACGTATACACGTGAGGTTAAAGCCAATCAATAAAAAACTTACTTACATTAGTACTAGAAGATCTTCCTGGTTGATGGAAGTTTGTGAATTAATGTTGAATGAAATGAAGTAAGAGCGTCTGTTCAAAGAAGGTTTTCTGTTTGCTGCAAATGAGAAACAAGTTGAGTGGAGGAGGAGCAGCTGTTCAAGGACGTGGGAAGTGCGGAAAGACATGTGAATTGAAACGTCGAAAGAAAAACACCTTTAACGGAGGGGCTTCTTCGGGGCAAGTGTGGGCAACAGAGGAGGTGGAGGACTTGCTGCTTGTTGCAGGTGTGGGGGTGCATGTCGAAGGAGTCGGCGGAAGTCCAGCAGATGTTCCAGGGGGGCTTCCTGCCGCGGCTGCGCCTGCTCTGCCGCCAGACGACCGTGGAGCACTTGGACTCGCTGCTGGAGGAGGAGATGAACGCCGCCTTCGGCCAGCCGCTGCCTCGCGCCGATTGGCTCACCGAGCAGCTCCTCCGCCGCTTCAAGGCGTGGGCGCAGAACAACCCCTCCGGCGAGGCGGTGTCGGAGGTGACCGCTTTGCTGGGGGAGGTGGTGGGGGAGGATTTGCGGCGCGCGGGCCGGGTGGCGGCGGGCGGCGGCGCGCTGCGCTTCCAGGTTGGTTGTTTAGTGATTCCGGTCGCGTCAACAGCTTAGGTCATTAGTCCCGTAAGTGTAGTGCATTTTCCTCCTCGGGAGATGGCGGTGACCTCCCGCTGCATGGCGAGATCCGGCGCCGACCTACCGTCGGCTAGCGAAGTTTCCCCCTAACCAGGACTCTCCCACCAGCGGGGCAACGCCCCAGCCAAGACAAGCTCTAAGCTCCCGACCGGTCTCCCGGAATATGTGGTAGTATAGTGCATGTTAGTGTGTGTGTAAGGGGAGGGGATAGGACAAGAAAGAGGAAGGAAAGATCGCGAGGGTCCGTAGCCGTTTGTTAGGGTACTGCTCCGGCATTCACCTGGTGTTGATCGGAAATGCCACGGGAAACTACTGATCAGAGCAGCCGACCGCTAGAATTCTCCTCCAGACAGCGACTGAATTCAACCTACCTGAAAAGCTAGTGTCGGAAATCCTGCCGCTATCAGGACTCGAACCTAGGACCTCCCGGTTAGAGGAGCGCTTCCAGTTGCGATTGCGACATCCATACAAGGACATCTGTCTTCAAAGCCAAAATAGCCATATTAATATTATAGCGCCTCAAAAACATCTACGCTTTTTAACATCAAACTTGCTAAAATTGTTTTAGTAACCTTTTATCAGCGTTCGCGCTGAGGAGAATTGAACCTGACAGTTGTCGCGATTTTATTAATACATAGTTCAGATTTAACTAACAGTAAAAATATCAAGAACAATTAACAAATCATTGTTAAGCATGAACGCTCAATGTTATCTCAGAGATTCAGTTTGCTCAATACGAGGAAATTCATACGAAAGAACCGCGCATTGGACACATATCTCAACCTTGACTCGCAATTACGCAGTACAGGGGGGCGGGTAAGTTTGACAAATCATGGCGGAGATATGGTGGTAATAAAAACATTACATTTGACATTCCATTCCATGAGGAATATTGCAAACGTGCATCTGAAACATTCCGTTTTGATATATAATGATATTAAAATGTAGCGAAATATGTCGTAATAGGTAAAATATGTAAAAATATGTAATTAAACCAAAATATGTAAAAATATGTAAAATAAAAATAGTTCTATTTCATTCAGACTCTTGTAATCTCTACAAAATGTAATTGAATGCAGGTATCTATTTTCTGTTATTCATGTAAATCCGTTCCCTAGTAATATGCATCTTGTTTGACGCGCGCTGTGTGTGGCAGCCCGGCCCCTGCGCGCGCCTGCGGAAGCTGCTGCGTCTGGCGAGGGCGCGCGGCGGCGGGGGCGGCCTGGTGGTGCGCGCGCGCGGGGTGCCGCAGGGCCACCGCGCCGCCAAGCTGCTGCAGCTGCTGGAGGAGGAGGAGGAGGCGGAGGCGGCGTGGGTGTACGTGGGGGACCGCGCGCTGCGCGAGTTCCCGCGCGCGGCGCTGGCGGCGGCGCTGGGCGTGGCGCGCGTGGCGCTGGTGGACGTGCAGCGGCAGGCGGAGGCGGCGCGCGGGCTGCTGGGCGCCGTGGCGGGCCACCGCCTGCACGTGGTGGTGGCGGCTGCTGAGGCGGAGGACGACTGGACGCTGGAGGGCCTTGAGCCACGCTGGGAGGCGCCGGAGGAGCACTGGGCGCTGGACCAGCTCACCGCGCAGGCCCAAGACACTCTGCTCAACGCTACGGTGTTTTTCCAGGTGAGTGGGGATAATTATTGCTACCGTTCACCCAACGACCCTACAACTGCTTGAAATACCAGAGGGGCTGCTCTTGTTACGTAGTGGTTGGTTCCTGCCTTGCAATATGAGACGTTGTTAAAATAAATAACCTGAATTCATTGAGTGGTCGAGGTAAGCAGACCTGCTTGGCAGATCCACGAGGCTGTGGCTGCAGATAGTTTATGAATTATGCACTCGAGCGCAAATAATAAAGTATTGTTCAGTTCCTACGCTTCCTAGAGTGGGCACCATAGCGCTTGGCAATTATCCTGCCCCCCCTCCCCTCTCATGCGTACAAGTGTACCTTTGAGCTGGCATCCGTATACGCCGGAACTCACCCCACCGGGGCGTCTCCCTAATTCAGCCTGCGTTGGCCCCTCGGACAGCTCGGAGCTGCTGACTCTCCGGGCTAGCTCAGGATTATAATTAAGAGCCAATCACAAAACGCCAGGCCGAATACCCTACACGTTTGCCCATGAGTATCGGATACTTCATGACGAAATCAAGTGGCCAAATGGCCTCGGCCTAGACCGAGGCTCGGGTAGCTTGGGTCCCCCAACCAGTCTTCAACGTATCCACTTTGACACTGTCGACGTGTGTATCGCCGGAATCTAGGCAACATTCGTCATCCCTATCGGACTTTTGTAAGTGGATTTGGGAACAAGTCCTGCGCCCGATCCTGCACAAAGGTCGGCTGGTAGAGGCAACTGATGGCTGACCAATCAAACCTCGCAACACGGAGCTTAGCGCCGCCTTCTGACTGCACTCACCTTGGCGCTAACAACGTGAGTAATGTCAGGAAACTCGGGTCTATCAAGATCCTCAGGCCTTTCGGTCTTCTCCCCCCCCCTGCGGGATAATTATTGGTACACGGAGAGGGTAATTAGCCCAATTGAGTGTTAAGAAAAATTGATTTCGGAATCGAAGGAACAGAATGAATACTCGAATCAAATTGTAAGAAAAGTATCGATTCTCAAAAGATTCGTATTTTCATGCTATCAAGGATATCGTATCCAACGAAAGTACCGTTAACGGTTATCGTTATCGTTCCAGCTGGGTCGATTCTATTCCCACAGTAATTGAAAACAAAGGAATTGAATACCGAAGTCATACGAATCGAAAAAAGACGGTTTAAACACTACTTCATGGGTCGGTGAGACGAGATATGAGAAGACCGAGTTCTAGGAAATGATTGAAACATGGGTTGTCAACTACATAGTTGATTTAGTCCTGTAACTGTAGAGAATGTTGTATCCTGGGAGGGGAGGTGTTCCTCCGCTGGAGTGGGAGATACGGCACAGAGTCGCATTCCGGTTCGTTCAGTGGGAAATAAATCAGAACAAGATGGATAGCGCCTTCGATTCCTTACTTGTTCCGCTGCCCCCCCAGCTCTTCACTGGCTACTTGTTTGATCGACATCGCTTAGTTGTGCAGTTGATGGCATGTGCAAGTCAACAAAGTTCCGTTACAGTAATAGTTTCTGAATATTTTCTGTAAGTATTATTGTGACTCTTATTCCTTTAATGATAATTCTTTCTTAAATACGGATGTACTTAGAATGAAAAACGGCTAAATGAACATTCGTGTGTGGTGTTATATCAAGGTTTGCAAACACGAGCAACCGCAATTTTCAACTTTCGCTCATGCCGGTTGTAGACCTGTTGTAGTTGCTACGTGCTACTAGTCCAAACACTGTGAAGGTGATCTATTGAAAGCGGTTCGAGTCGTGCTTGAAAGTGACGTTTACTCATGTTTGATTGGTTGGTTAGTGATTCCGGGTGCGTTAACAGCTTAGGTCATTAGTCCCGTAAGTGTAGTGCGTGTTTTTTCTTGGGAGATGATGATCATCCCCCGCTGGATGGTGAGATCCGGCGCCGGCCTTCCGTCGGCTAGCGGGGTTTCCCCCTAACCAGAATTCTCCCACCAGCGGGGCACCGCCCCAGCCGGGACAAGCTCTAAGCTCCCGACCGGTCTCCCGGAATATGTGGTAGTGTAGTGCATGTTAGTGTAAGTGTGTGTGTGTGAGGGGAGAGGATAGGACAAGGAAGAGGAAGGAAAGATCGTGCGCGGTCCGTGGCCTGTTTGGTAGGGTACTCCTCCGGCATTCGCCTGGTGTTGATGGGAGAAACCACGGAAAACTACCGATCAGAGCAACCGGCCGCTAGAATTCTCCCCCAGACAGCGACTGAATTCGACCTCGCTGAAAAGTTAGTGTCGAAAATCCTGCCGCCGTGGGGAGTGGGAACCTAGGACCTCCCGGTCAGAGGCGCTGTAGTGACATCAGCTGATGCACTGTGCTACCGCTCCCGGTACTCATGTTTGAGGACCTCAGGATCATGTGAGGGAGTGTGCAGTACTCCTCCGCCTTCAGGTCATGCCAGCTTTCCTCGACACCTCAAGGGTCGTGTGAGTGAGCGAGCTGTGCTCATCGTTCTCCAGGATGTGTGAGTGGGGAGTGCGTCTGTCTGCAGGGTTCATGCATGGGTTAGTTTAAATTGTTGGGCGAGGCAGTGTTGGGAGCTGGGGCCTGCGCAGGGCACGGCGATGCGCCTGCGCGACCTGGAGCCCGCGTGGCCGTCGCTGCGCGAGGACGCGGACGGCGCGCTGCTGAGCGCCCTGGCGCGCGGAGGGGCGGCGATGGGCGCGGCACCGCCCGCCCCGGGCGACGCCCACGCCTACCTGCAGCGCACGCTCGAGCACCCCGCCGACCTCCACCCGGCCGTGCTGTGGAAGCTCGACCCCAAGCACGACCATATCGCCCTCAGCGGCGCCTCGCGGAAGCTGCTGAAACAGCTGAAGGCCGGAGAGCCGTCGCTGGAGGACGAAGAGAGGGAGGCCCAGGGTCACGAAGACGACTCGTCAGCAGAGGACTCGGAAGAGGGAACAGACCTACACGACCTTAAATCGCTACTTGGACAGAGTGACAGGTGAGCAAACCAAATATAGATATTCAAAACACGAACACTTAATGTACACGCTTTCTTTTGAGAAAGGATTTCGGAGGTTTAGCAAACGCATGCATGCGCACAGCGCCTCTGACGACCCAGAAGCCGATCTGCGCTGCGCACGTTTTCTAAAACTTCTGATATTGATGGACAAACGGAGGCTTTGAATTCGGATATAGGGATTCTTACATTTATTTGTATTGCTTTGTTCTGAGAGAGGCCCAGTCGCTTTGTCAAAAGAGGTCATCTTTTTGTCGTCGGGCGAGAGCAAACATGTGAGTGTGAGGTTATTGTCAGCAAAGTAACGATAGAGAGCTTTTTAGTTCCAAGATCAATTAGTATTTCTAAATGCAAAGGTGAGTGTTTTCAGACACGTCGATGAATCGTTTAACATGCTTCTCTAGCCAAGTTTATATTTATAAAGATATAATTTATGTATAAGTGTATTTGGCATTTTAGGGTCGGATTATTTCGGCTTTTGCCAGCTAGCGGTGTTCCCAGGCCTGGGCCCCTTCTTGCTTTCTCGCTACTGCTTACGCAGTAGAGAGAAAGATATGTAATGCTGCGGGAAAAACGGCGAATTTTCGGCAGAGAAACTTATTGCCGGCCTCTGATAACGAAAAAGTGGATAATTCCAGTTGCTAAATTTAGAAAAAAACGTCCTCTAACAGGTGGACAGGGTGCTGTTACGCCCTTCCCTGCAGGTGGACGGTGCTGTAGTGCAGGATGGGAAGCAGAGGGTGCTGTTACGCCCTTCCCTGCAGGTGGACGGTGCTGCAGTGCAGGATGGGGAGCAGAGGGTGCTGATACGCCCTGCCTGCAGGTGGACGGTGCTGTCGTGCTGGATGGGGAGCAGAGGGTGCTGATACGCCCTGCCTGCAGGTGGACGGTGCTGTCGTGCTGGATGGGGAGCAGAGGGTGCTGATACGCCCTCTCCTGAAGGTGGACGGTGCTGTCTTGCTGGATGGGGAGCAGAGGGTGCTGTTACGCCCTTGCCTGCAGGTGGACGGTACTGTCGTGCAGGATGGGGAGCAGAGGGTGCTGATACGCCCTTGCCTGCAGGTGGACGGTGCTGTCGTGCTGGATGGGGAGCAGAGGGTGCTGTTACGCCCTTGCCTGCAGGTGGACGGTGCTGTCGTGCAGGATGGGAGGCAGAGGGTGCTGATATTGCCTGCAGGTGGACAGTGCTGCTCTTGCCCTGCCTGCAGGTGGACGGTACTGTCGTGCAGGATGGGGAGCAGAGGGTGCTGATACGCCCTTGCCTGCAGGTGGACGGTGCTGTCTTGCTGGATGGGGAGCAGAGGGTGCTGATACGCCCTGCCTGCAGGTGGACGGTGCTGTCGTGCTGGATGGGGAGCAGAGGGTGCTGATACGCCCTCTCCTGAAGGTGGACGGTGCTGTCTTGCTGGATGGGGAGCAGAGGGTGCTGTTACGCCCTTGCCTGCAGGTGGACGGTACTGTCGTGCAGGATGGGGAGCAGAGGGTGCTGATACGCCCTTGCCTGCAGGTGGACGGTGCTGTCGTGCTGGATGGGGAGCAGAGGGTGCTGATACGTCCTGCCTGCAGGTGGACGGTGCTGTCGTGCTGGATGGGGAGCAGAGGGTGCTGATACGTCCTGCCTGCAGGTGGACGGTGCTGTCGTGCTGGGGCGAGGGCAGCGCGGAGGGCGACGAGGCCGCCTTCCGGCGCGCCTGCGACGCGCTCCCGGGCCGTAGCGTGCACTGGCTGCAGTGCGTGACGCAGGGCGCTCGGCCGGCGCTGGCGTGGCGCGCGTCGCACGGCGAGACGGTGGGTGTGGCGCCGTTCGTGCGGCCGGCGAGCGCCGCGTGCGTGCGGGAGCCCACGTGCGTGCACGAGGCGGAGGCGGCGGCGCGCGACGCGCTGGCCTGGCGCCGGGGCCGCGGGCTGATGGTCGGGGAGCCTGGCATGGGCAAGAGCCACTTCCTGCAGCACCTGGCGGCCGAGGCGCGCGCGCGGGCGCCGAAGAGCTGGGCGGTGTTGGTGCAGGCGCTGGCTCATCGCCAGCTGCTGCAGGCCTGGCCGCCACCGCAAGGTACGAGCCACGCCTCTTGGTTTGATGTTGCGCAGAATGGCGCTCTTCCATGAGTATATTACGAATAAAATTTGATGTTTGAATGTTCACGCGGTAACGCAAGTCCCATAACCATAAGCAGCAGAAAATCATAAATTTACACAGTTACATCCCAAATTATAATGTACAAAATACTTCAACTGTCCAGAATATTAGAAGTTAATTACCTGAATGTCATAATAGGTGTCGAACAGTAAAGATGATTGTACATTTATAATACTGTATTGTGAAAATAACATACCGAACTGCGAGGACAAGAAAGAAAAACTCTTAACTGACGGCTTCTATTAAGAAATTTAACAATACGCGATCCATTAAGAACTATCAAAAGAAGGGAATTGTAGATACAAATTATGTATGACCACTCTTACCCGAAGAAAAACTATTTTGTATTTATATTATTGTGTCCTAGTTAAAGACAGTATGACAGGAATTCGTATATTGGTTCGATTTATAAGTATAACCCTCGAGAGGCATCGCCTCTGAAAGTTACGCGAGCAGCAGCGCGGTGCAAATTTGCTTCCAGCTATGTTTTCTTGGAAATAATGTTATTGTATGGTTTCTCTGTCGCAAAGAAGGCTAATTGTTTTCTTGTGAATATAATTTGTTTAGATGTATAATTTTACAAAATGTATTACGAATTTCGTAAATTTTATTATGAAATTTGAACTACTTGGGAAACTGAAAATTCGTAACATTGACACAATTGACAAAATTTAATTTACAAAATAATGGGTGAATAATATTACTCTTTTGTTTATAGTCAAGTCATTCTGAATCGTAATTTCTGACACATGCACTGCACGATATTGTTGTTTTAGAATGTTTTTTACAGACAAATATTTGACATAATCACATTTTGGTGACGTAAATGTGTTTTTCGCTCTGCCATAAATGACCATCTGTCTCTTTTTTCGTGATGGTTTGCTCTTCACGCATTTCTGCAGGCCAGTACTTGCAAGGTCTTGCTCTGATATCAGAAGGTAAATATCTCATTGTTGCTCTATCATTTTGGTAAGGTTTCATAAGCTGAAGCGCCAGTGTTTTTAAGAAACTTCTTCTGTAAACATCCTGGTTTCCTTTGTCATCCTTAAATAACTATTGAAATAATAATTAAACAAAGCTAGTGACCATCTTCTGGTTGCGCGGGAAATACTGTAAGTCCCACTTATCTGATCCACGGTCTCGACACCACCTTTACTCATGTTATAATCGCCTTCTATATTATTTCAGTAGCACACGTAAGTTTTGCAGCTCTCACACGCAACCAATCTTTACACGTAAATTAGATCTCTAAGTAAAGACAATTTCACGGAGACGTGACGAATTGCACTATGACTTTAAAATATGAGGGATTTGTTTAAAAAAATATAAATATTCATGACCAATGCAACCCGCAACAATAGTCGGATATTTGAATCTATATCGTCAAATAACTCCTAAACTATGCGTTTTACAGCCTTAAAAACTAAAATTTGAGGCCAAAGGCCTAAATAAATGTCCCTCAAACCGCCATCTACAGGATGATGAAACAACCTACAGACAAACAACCTACTTCCTGAGCATTCTATTAGAAGTTTGCTGGTTCGATGCTTCTCGATTCTACCCCACTTGTTCAGAGCCTGTAGAATCTGCAACTGTATGTGAAATTAAACTAATTACTTTATATTCTACGCGATTGATTTACATGGGTATACCTCTCTGCTCGGTTATAAGAATAGTTTGTATTCACAAGGGTGTATTGTATTGTTATCAATTGCAAGGAGACATATAGAACAAGTGCCGGGAGGGTAACAAGGTCTTGAAGAAAAAGATGTATTACAGGCTTAATGTGGAAATGCCAAAATAGGGAAGAGAGTGAGGTTTCATATGCGAGCGTTCTAGCACGGGTACGCTAGTCAAGTATTATTTCTGGTTACGTGTTTCTGACACAATATCATCATGCATAGTTGACAATAATATCACTGACTTATTTTTCTTTGGTATATAGGAAAAAAAGTTTATATCTTTTTGATATCCAAATATGGTAGAATTCAGAACTCTTATTTTTATTTGGCATGAACTAATTTGGAATTTCTCTTCTGTCTTTTCTCATTGTACTCTGTTCTCATGTCTTATTGAAGCAAGGATAATGCCAGTGGGTAACTTGTGTACCAGTTATCAGTTGTAAGATTTCTTTTTGATCCAATAACGGGCGTTATCGACCTTTGAACAATATCAGTTGGCTTGTTCGAGACGCAGAATGGCCCCAATGACAGTTTACCGCACTACACCTCAATATTTGTTGTGAAATATGCTTTTGCATCAGATAGTTCAAAAATCTTCAACCCATATTTGGCTGGTTCGCTAGGAATGTACTGGATAAAGTTGCATCTTTCATTAAATGGTTCGAGTTTCTCGTCAAATGTAACAAATTCGCCCGGGTTATAACACAGTTTACAATTGTTAGTGAAAGAATCTGAAACATTTCTCATATGAGCAAGCTTGTCGCTTTTCGTCGCTTTCGCTTGTCGCTTTTCCCTTCGTCTCCAAGTCCTAGTTGATAACAAAAAATACCCATTCCGGAAAGTAATTACAGGTAAAACTAATGTTCTAATGTTTGGGAGTAAAATGTGCAACAAGAGAAGATGCATGATCGGCAGCGCGGTGCCAATCTCCTCCAAACTGATCGGACCGCGCAATCTTGCAGACTGCTGATAACTGATTTTTATTTCTTCTCGTTCGACATTTCTGTCTCTCGAGGAATTGGAAAATAGTACATTTTATATTATAACACTTTGGATATGGCCATCCGTAGCAAGGAGTATTCATTCCTACTCGTGAACATTGTGTAAGATTCGAAGGTTTGTTCAGGCTTCAAGGTTTGGTCTGAGGTGTAAAGTTGAAAGTTAAGGTAGCACTAGGAAGTATGTAAAAATCAAGTTACGGTGGTCTCAGTCTATCCTTAGGGAACCTTGATTTAAACACGGGGCCATGAAGCACGACGGCCCAGATTAAATATTGTGGAACAGGGTGAAGAGTAAAGATTTTGATAGAAATGGTCGGCTATTTTACTTATGTGTCCGTCTAGTGGCAATATATTTAGCTCGCTGCTTTGGCGAACTGGTAACTAATGAGGGTAGCGGTGTTAAAGACGATTTTATCTTCTTCGTGGAACGTCACCCGAGGAATACTACAGGCCACGACTTCCTGGAATGGCTATCGCCGAACATATCCCGAAAAATATTTCAATGGTAGCAATTCTGCACCAGCACTGCCGCTCGAGGGTTAAACGGCATCTGTTTTGTTCTGTATGCCGGTAGTATGACAATTATAAAGTGCGTTCAGTGAGTTTTGTTGTTATATTTAATTGGATGTCGTACTATGGAAGATTGCGTAGTACGCGTCCCTCTCCACCCCTACGAAGCACCTTCCACTGACGTCTGTACCCGCAGATCTGCGCTTGGAGCACGCCGTGGACCTGCTGCTGGCAGCGGCGGGGGCGGCGACGGGCCCGGGGGCGGGGGCGGCCCGCCGTTGCCTCGAGGCAGCGCTGAGGGACAGCGGCGCCGTGGCCGTGTTTGTGGACGGCGTGGACGAGGTGTGCCCCGCCTACAAGGACAAGCTGCTGGCCTTTCTGCGCATCTTGGAGGCCTCGCGGACCAGCGTCCTTTGGGTCTCCACTCGCCTAGAGGTATTCCACTTCCTGTGTCTCTGTTGGGTTGTCTTTGTAAATTGTGTCTTTCCGTCGGTCCATGGTCGAGACGGCTTGAATGCTTTGTGTTCAATGAGTTTATATTACTCAATTTCCCTCTTAGTTTGTCATCCTTACTTGCATATTTTCCATTGATCTTTGATGCTTATTGAAGGACCATTATCCACTAGGTACAATGTCCCCTGCTTTAACTTTCCTTTTGCGTGTCTTTTAGTTTCCAGTTTCAAGTAGAAACTATGGCTAAGTTTGGTAGGTGGTGGTAAGTGGTGGTAGTTTTCCGAGGTTTCTCCGATCAACACCAAGCAAATGCCGAAGCAGTACCCTAACAAACGGGTCACGGACAGCGCGCGATCTTTCCTTCCTCTTCCTTGTTCTATACTCTCCCCTTACACACACACTTACAATACAAGCACCACACTACCACATATTTCGGAAGACCGGTCGGGAGGTTAGAGTATGTCCCGGCTGGGGCGGTGCCCCCCCCTGATGGGTGAGTCCTGGTTAGGGGGAAACCCCGCTAGCCGACGGTAGGTCGGCGCCGGATCTCACCATCCAGCGGGGGGAGATCACCGCCATCTCCCCAGGGGAAACATGCACTACACTAACGGGACTTATGACTCAAGCTGTTGACGTGCCCGGAATCACTAACCAACCTACCAACTAACCAATCAATCGTGAATGAATCAGTCGATGAATGAATGGAAGTTGCCCAATGTGTGTTTGCGGTGCGTGCGCAGGTGGAGGCGTGGCTGGGCGCGGCGCTGGGCTGCGCGGCCGCGCGCCTGCGCCCGCTGAGCGCCGCCGAGCAGGAGCGCTTGGTGGGCGCGCGCTGGGCGCGGGCGTGCGCGCGCCCGCCCGCCCATCTGGCGCCGCTGGCGCGCGAGGCCGTGGACGCGCTGCGCGGCGGCGGTGGCGGCGGCGCCGGCCGGCGCAGCCTGCTGGACGTGCCGCTGCGCGCGCAGATGGCGGCCGAGGCGTTCGAGGCGCAGGCGTGCGAGGCGCTGCGCGAGGGGCGCGGCCTGGGGCTGCGCGCGGGCGTCACGCTGCTCGAGCTGTACCGGCGCTTCGTGGACGGCAAGCGCGAGCTCTTCCGCCAGCGCTACGGCCTCAAGGACGCGTGCTTCGAAGACCTGCTGCCGCTGCACGACGACTTCGACGAGCTGCACCAGAACTGCGCCATGCTCGTGCTGGTCGGTGCATGTGTGGTTGCGCTTTTAGTCATGCAGCGGTTAGCGTATCGGATACTCAAGATCGGGGGTTCAGGTTCTCCTTCGGAGAAGTAAAGCCGGTTGTTCTAAGATGTGGATTTATTCGAGGTGAAACATCCTCAAACATAAAAGCCTCTGAGCTAAATTGCAATGGCCTGTTTCGTTGCTTCAGTGATATCTTCTCTCTTGGCGAAAGAAGGGTAGCAACGTTTGCTTTGTCAGGTGTCCTAATCGCGTGAGTGAAGTAAAACAAGGCGTAATTGAATTTAATGCAACGCATAAGAACGAAATATGAATAATTTACGAATTACTTGGTTATTTCGCACATTAGCTAGGCGATTTGGATAGAATAATGGAATGAATGTCAATGAACACATTATTTCGTCCAGCTGGTATTGGTATTAGTTTTTGGGCAGTGGGTAATATGAAGTGGTTTTCAGAGTATGAAGCGTTTATGTGATGAATTGAGGTGAGAATTATTCTGTTACAAGAATCCGTGAAAATTTTGCGTTGTTACAACAAGGTTGTTTTATAATGTTGCATACTTTCAAGGTTGTTGTAAAACGCGAAGCATTGAGATCGTCTTGATTTTCTTTCAGTGATTAAGCCATTAATAATATTCTGAATACATTCAGGAACTCCGAGCTGTCTTATTTTAAATAACAGACCGGTATGCCATACCCTATCGTATGCTTGTGCAATATCCAGAAATGTAGTTAGAGTAGTTTTATTCTCTTGGAAGCTCTGTGCAATGTATTCGGGAAGTTTTAACAGCTGGTGTGTGCAGGAGTGATTTGGTCTGAAACCAAATTGAATATCTGGTATTGCTTCCGTGTCTGTGAGATATTTGTTAAGTCTTTTTAGAAGAAGCCTCTCAAAGATTTTAGAAATAGAGGGTAGGAGACTTATTGGTGTGTAATGTTCAGGTCGTCGAGGATCCTTTCCTTGCTTACGAAAAGGAAGGACGTTTGCAGACTTCCAGCCAGTAGGGTAATAGTTAGATCGTAATATGGCATTAAATATTGCAGTTAATCCTGTTACAGAATTTTTGTTGAGATTTTTAAGGATCTTATTGCTGATTCCATCAATACCTAGTGATTTTTTTTGTTTTAAATGTTTTATTATATTGGCTGTTTCAGATGGTGAAATAAACTTTACTTAGATTTCGGATATAATTAATGGTTGTTTCATAAAATTTCCAATTTTTTGATTATGTTGTATTATTGTAGAAGGGTGTCGCCTAAAGACGTTTTGAAAATGATCTGCAATTGCTTTGGTCTTATCGACATCTGAATACAGTAGTTTACTGTTCAGTTTTAATTGGGATATTTCGTTTCTATCCCTAGTGAGTCTTTTTGTTGTTGTCCAAAGATGTGCTGAACTACACTAAAAAGGAAGGTACTGAGCTGCTGTACGGGTAGACGAAACAATAAGTGATTGTCGCACAAGTGTCAACTTGTCGGCGCAGTATGTCAAACCGCGATACCAATTAAAGGTTAACAGAATATGAACAATAATATTATTATAATACCAATATTTTTATGTTAAAAGGTGGTAAATGAAAGATCTTGTTGATGAAGTAATTTTTGGCAGATTATCTAAATTTTTACCAATAAAATTATTCAGATATTCGATAAAAGACGTTAAAAGAGATATATTGCATATATTTACACCAAACTATATTATTTTATGGTTTACTAGTTCATTGCTGTGTGTTTACTGACCTCAAAAAAAACAAACATGTAATGGTATTGTTAATACCCTTGCGGGCCTTTCTGATTCTTTATGCCACGGGGCTTTTTGAATACTTGATGGCCCGCTCCAATACAAACAGAACACATACATTTTTATGAATTAGATTTATTACAGTTAAGATGCAAGCCAATACTATAAATAAATGGCATAATGCTCAAATAAGTAAAATAGCTCGTTATAAACCTTATTTTGCTTAATTGGTATTAAAACTCCAATTTTGGAATGTTCCCGTGAATATATAATTGCCATCAGTCACGTACACTACTGTTAGGTAACACATTTTATAGACTCATATTCTTGAGTAGCAGTACCAGTAGTATTAATAAGATGTATAAGGCACATCAGATAATATCCTCGACATGTTAATTTTTCGTGTTATGAAATATTCCAAATAACTTTAACAATAGAGGCAAATAACCTAAAAGTACCTTTTTATCAGTGTAATTTGCACTGTTATTCACAGTGTTATACGAGAATGTTTATGCTGTATTTGAGAATTATATATTTCTCGACATTTTCCTTGAAATCAGTGTCCGTAGTTTTGTTAGCTTTTGCGAGAATTTCCGCAGGAACTTCACAATATTCTTTCATTTTGTACGAACAAATCAGTCCAATAAGAATTATACAGTAGTAAATAGATACACACTCTGTTTTGTTTATCTGACGTGATTGTGCCAAATGACGATTACATTGCATCTTTTCACTTTAGATGCAAGAAAAAATATAAAATGTTTCGAATTCCCGTTTAATTCAGCAACGAACTAGTAAACCATAAAGTTTTGTAAGCACCACGGGCGTTACTAGATGTTTTTGCCCCTCAGGCGACTTCCAACCCCTTGGACCAGAGGCCCTCGGGTTTGGAAGTCGCCCTCGGGGCAAAAACATCTTCATAACGCCCTTGATACATAAATAACTATAATGGTATTAGATGAATGTGAGTGCTGTACGACACCTGTTTGGGGTTCATTTGGTGTGTCGAAAGCGCGTGCGAGGAGCGAAAGCGCGGCGGGAGTGGCGAGGTGAGGTGTTGGTGGCGTGTCGGCGCAGGTGTCGGACGGCGCGCTGGAGGGCGTGGACGCGCGCCCCTTCCGCGACTTCGTGTCTGCGCACGCGGCCGCGCTGGAGCGCGAGAAGCGCGGGCTGCTGTGGCTGGCCGCGGGCGGCGAGCCGCGCTTCGCCCACTACTCCTTCGCCGACTTCTTCGCCGCCAGCTGGCTGCTGGTGCACGCCGGTGCTGCCGCCGCCGGCGTGTGTGCCAGCGCCGCCCGCGCCGCCTGGGGCGCCATGGTGCGCGGCGGGGCGCCCGGCGCACGCGCGCTGCTGGAGCGCATGCTGTGCGAGGCGCTGCCGCTGCACCGCGCCGTGCTCGACGCCGCCGCGCACCACGACGGGTGAGATGCTGCGGCCTTTCGTTAGGGCAGTGAATGTGTTAGTTCTTACTTGGCTATCCGGGAGACGCCGCGTCCAAGGCACAGATGCCGACGTTTCGGTCGCCATTCTGCGACCTTCATCAGGGCGTAGTATTACGCGAAGATGGCCTGCGCACGTTTTTTTTTTGGGGGGGGGGGTTCTCTCCTGACTGCTGGTTGGCCGGATGATCAGCCATTGCGGAGAGAGTGCAACGGCCAATCAGGAAGCGGGCTCCTCGGGCGGGATGGACGAACGCACCTGTGCCCAGGACGCGGCGTCTGCTGTCAACACTCGAACCTAGTACCTCACGGTCAGAGGCACATCAATTGTACTGAGCCACCTCTTCCGGTATCAGCATGTCGACTGATGGTGGAGGTCTCCTCAAGGTATCTCCCCCAACTGGGCCGACGAGAGCAGCCGACTGATGGAATTCTCCGATCAATACCATTCCAATGAAGAGCCAGTACCCTAACTCGGTCTCGGTCAATGATGTTTCCTTCCTCATTCCTGTTCCATCCTCT